>OMKR01049864.1:8654-40670 GCA_900302355.1 Cyttopsis rosea | reverse complement strand
GGGGGGGGTGCAGGGAAACCAGAGCTCCATGATGGGGAATCTCAATGTTTATTAACTTGGGAATCAAGTCGCCGCGATGAACGTAAGGACGGAGAATTGAGTAAAACAAAACTGAACAGGACACCAAAGTAAATATAAAGTATATATTAACAAATATATTAGTATATTTTGATGCTGAAATTAATTTGCGCAATATTAAATTCCGACCGATGAATCTCGGAGAAAGATTCCACCGACATCCTCTGCACAATATAATGATTGAATTTTTTGAAAATATATTTGAATCCAATTTTTTTCCAACGACCACATTCATTATAGTGCAAATCTGATTTTCTGATCGTTCTATTCCCTTTACGTGTTTTTTGTTGCTGTTTTTTCTTCCTAAAGGGAAGTTTGAAAGTTTCTATCTGTTTCTCACAGATAGAAGTGCTGGTGATGGGGGTTCTTTTGGTTGGGGGCAGGTGTTAACATATCTGAATTCCCTCGCCTGGTTTGTTTCAAATTGTTTTGGCAGAGCATGTCAGCCTTTTTTGTGTCGGTCTCTGGGGGGACGCACAAACTCAAAAATAAAAAGAGCTCGACGGTCTCAGACTCTTGGGCAACACAATGTTACGCAACCCCAGCCCAAATACATCGAAATGGACTCTGGGCTTAGAGCAAAACCTCAGACAGTATTCACATGTGGACAGTGTTTAAAATGTTAGCCAGTATATTTGCTTATCCAATTACCGAATATTTTCATTTAACGGTCATATTCATTTTTCCTCTTCTAAACATGGTTGGATGTCAGAATATCTTGTGAAAGGCTTTGGCCGGGGTTACTTTTACAGATCTGTGTCATGTAAAATAATACTAACAAACACAAATATTTTCGCAAATCTTTTTCCCAACTTCTCTGATCAGACCAAACAAATGCAACTTGCTTTGAACATATTGCAGAAATAATTGGGAAATTTGCTTTAAGAGACTTGCGTGTTTATTCACAAATAAGACTTAAATACAAAGAAACAAATAGCAGAGACGTTGTAGTAATAACGAGTAAATCCCTCGCCTCCTCTACGGTCGTAAATAAAGAGATCTTTTATCAAATTGAAAAATACTTCATCATTCTCCATTTCTGCTGGGTTTATTGTCATTGAGCTCCAGCGATTGCAGATATCTGCTGTAGTAACTCCAGTCTGCCGTCTTTATTTTGGATAGTTTGATAAAGATTCCTAAGGAGGAATAAGACCTAGATCAAAGCAAATCCTCGGCCAAGGAGAACATCAGTGTGGTCTTCACAGCAACAGAAAGGGATCATTTCTACTATTAAATCACATTTTACTTCGCTCTGTTTTTTTTTATGATTTATAATTTTTTATTGACTTTTTCAAGAATTTTAACACAGTACAGACAGCAAAAAAAGAAAAAAAAAAGAAATAACAAAACCAAGTAACTTAAATGTATCTTGAAAAGGATTAAATAGACACATAAGTGAATAATATATCTTTATATATATATATACACATACATATTCTGTTTTTAACTTTTTGAAATTGTACATTAAACCACTTTACATGTAAGGATCTTTTCATATTATACATTGTTTACAGGTGGTCCTTCCTTCACAGAAGCCACCATTTCAACAGCGTCCGTATCCTACTTCAACAAATCTATTACATTGAGAAAAACGTCCTTTTATGAATGTGTGTGTTATGGGTCTCGGCGGCATTTTTAATGCAACTATTCCAACTTGACGTGAGGCGGATGTCAGTATTGATGGCTTTTGGTCCTCGGGAGCCGAAGAAGGGGTTTCTCTGTCGCCCTTCCACAAATCAGGATCAAAACAGCCCCTGAAAAACAAAAACAAAAAGTCTAACACTGGAAATATACTGTATGGTCCGCATGACTTATCATTATTTGTCTTCGTGCTGTCATAGCTGCTTATTAAGGAAACATAAGAATTGGACTAAATTGCTTCCTCTGTGGCGTCCGGTGTCTTGATCACCTTGGACAATTAATGGGATGGTGGCATGCTTTATGCTGCTCCATAAAAGGATTAGGGGGCTAAAAATATGACCTGCTTCTCACAGGGCTGCACTGGGGATCCCTGGCTCGTCGGGTGGGCTGGGAAGGGACACCGCATCCTAATCTGAGGAGGATATCACTTATCTGGAGACAAACAGTGCAGATCAGGAGAACAGACAGAAGATGCACCCGGGACCACATGTGGGAGGACTCTAACACAATTACACACAAGCACCAGATCCCTTCTCCGGCACCTTTGGGAAATGCCAGTAAGATAAATAAAGCCAAAGCTTGGCCATTTCTCCCCCCTGACAAATTGCATCCAGCTGCATCGTGCAAGTCCCGGACAACAGGAGGAGGAGCAGCAGCCGGGGCCACGTCTAAGGTCTGTAACTACCGGATCAGTCCGGTCAGTCCATCCCTTTGGTTCCTTGAAGCAGTGAGGTGACCTAGACTAGGTGACCCTAGCATAGTATGTCAACTTATAATTGAGATCATCACACTTGAAAAAGCCACAAAAATAGTTTCAGAAACTCTACATAAATAAAATGCAATCAATCAAGACTTTGTGCTGAATATAATTTTGAACATGCATCAAAATGTTGTAGCTCAACTCCCCCCTGTCCTCCAATAGAATTTGGTGGGAAAAAAGTGAACCCTTTAATCCAATTTGTTAGGCCCCAAGGCCTTGTATAAGCAAACCACCTTTATTTATAGGGGCGGCAGCGGTAGCCAGGATGGATGTGAAATCGTCAGTGATCCCATTGATTCATTTCGGTTGCTTATGATTAATTCATAGCTTTTCCCTGAATGAGTCACCAATAATAGACGTACAAATAAGTGGTATCATGGCATTCGCCGCTTATTTGGCAGCTCATTAGGAATCAATCTTATTGGTTGTTAGCGTCCTTTCTCGTTCTTCCCAGCCTTTCCCACTGAGTCAATAGGAAAACACGGGCCACCGTGGAAGCGAGCGACTAGGAAAGATATGATCAAAATGTCAGGTCAAGTTGTTACAAAGGAAACTGTTGCCAAGACTGAGATTCGGATCTGTGTTGACCACGGCGCTCTAATTCAAACGTACAATAGTCTGCTGTCCACATGATTGTGCAAAGACGGTTTCATTGAGACGTTGGGAAGATGCGGCTTCGTCTCCCGGTGCCAGCTGCGATCTCTTTGATCCCCGGTGCTCGAGGTGTTTGCGTAGGTCTCCGTGCCGCCCCCTGCACCCTGTGTGACGCTTTGCCCCGAATGACAGCAAAGTGTAAATGCCGTGATTACCTGCGAGGCATTCTTGTGTCTATTTTTGACGAGGATGGAAGTACCATAATTCGATTTCCATCAGGAGAGGCTTTAATGGGTGAAAAGTAACATGTATTTAGTGTTAATATTTAGTTTTGGTGTCAGGACCCCGGTGAGATGGAACAAGCTTTTAATATTGAATAGGATCTTGAGGGAAAGTGAGGTCTGGATCCTGCGCTGATGGGTAACTGCAGCTTTCTGCAGAAGCTGCTGGAACCTGATGCTGGTGAAGACGGGGTGGAGGTGGGACCTGAAAGGAACCGTATGGATACTGTGCGGCAGCGATGGGATTGGTTCTCACAGAGCGATGCGGACTGTGATTGGTGGAGTGAGATTACCGGAGGCGATAGAAACGCCGAAGCCTGAATAAGAATGATGCTAAATAGTTTTACTGACTCAACTTTCACTACAAAGCAAAAAGTATGTGTTAGGATTACAAGTAAAATAGTAAAGTATTTATTTTCAAATTATATGGTTGTGCATCTGACAGAGATGTTAACACAGTGAACACATTATGTGCCATTTTCAGCAGTTACCCAATTCCCATTGAATTAAGGCCTGAATTATGTGCTGCTCTTCCAATATATTCTAGTAACATGTACCATTTGCCACACCCCCCCAAAACGAACATATTGTTGAAGTTAATAGCAACATCCTTTTTAAAAGGATAACTTGATTAAACCCTTTATGAAAAGCTGCTCAGAAATGCTTATGCATGACTTTAAATCCCCCATTTGTAAATTGTTTCTGGATTAACTTCATTGGTGAGGCAGAAGAATCACAACCCCCCAAATAAAACATTCAGTTAGTGCAATAAATAGAGGTAATTTATATGTTCAGCACAAGAGATTTGTCACAAGATGACTCATGCTCCATTATTCTCGCTTTATTTCTCTTCCTCTATCACACACACACACACACAGTTCATTAAGTACTGTATCAGCGTTAAAATATATATATTATATAATTTCAAAGACGAAACCCATATAGATACAGTATTCCACATTTTAAGTGTCAAATGACAGTTTAAGGGTCCATATGTACAAAACAATAAATCTTATTGACTTTCTGTCAAGAACGACTTCAGGCAAACAATTGAAGGCACAATGAATGTCATGGGTGTAATGAAAAGCAAATCCAAAGTGGATCATGAGAGGAGAGGGTGAACGTACTGTGTGTGGTGAGAACATAAGAAATAAAATAAAACAAAACAAATATAACCTTTATTAGGTAAAAATATTGATCCAATAACTTCTAGTACGTCTAGTAAAGGCCACACTTAGCAAGAATGGAATTTCAACTTTTTTTTATTGTTACATGTCATGTTTTTATGAAAGGTAATGCTGGTCTACGCTTAATGATATTGTCTTACAATTGATAATTTTGTAAGAATTGGTTTCTACATTTCAAAAAAAGCTAATATCGTTTTGTGGGAAAGAAAGCTTGTCGACTGCTCAGCTACAGTTTCCTATCCAAGGTGTGCTGAGACATCTTGTAATAATATACATTGACAGTTAAAAGGCAACATGATGACTAAAGTACCCTGCAGCGCATAGAATAAATATTGACTAATAAATATGCATGTAAAAATGTATGATTGCTATTACAAAATGGTTGCACAATCTCCTTTTATTTCTATTGGAAGGGTCCTCTTCACATGTGGACAATCAAAGGATCGGCTCTGTATCGTTCCAGCTGACGGCCGCGTCTTTCCACCTAGGTTCAAAAGAAGGTAAAGTAAAATTATCTTTACATCACTCACTATAGGTAGTGATGAATCCGAAACACACTCCTAATAAACTCTGAATGACCTTAACAAGGAACTTAATGTTCACGTTAAGCATAAAAAAAGACATCCAGAACGATCAAAATAAAAGAGAACAAATACATAAATTCTGAGATATGAGGCCATGGTGTGGGTGTGTGTGTGTGTGTGTGTGTGTGTGTGCGCGTGTGTGTGCGCGTGTGTGTTTATGTGTGCAGAATGCCAAAGACAACACTCACTTTGTTCGGATGCAGAGTTCAAGCGGAGGAATGAAGTCGGGGTCGAAATCTTGGGAGGACACTGCTGTGGAGCCAACCGCTAAAAAGCACAGATTAGACACTTAATCACCGCAGCCTAGACTTCAAAACCAGCCAAGTAGTACGCCCCAAAAAGGAGTCCGCACTGACAGCCCCTGGGAGTGTTGTCTCCTCTTTGGGGAGAGGCGATTATAAGTTAAAACGGCCAAAAAATAGAAAAACATAGATAACTTGCTGGCGATACATACAGACAGAGAGGCGGATCTCCTCCTGCTGATTGGCCAGTCCATCATAATAGTAGAGGTCAAACTCCTGGGAAGCGTCCTGGTTGCTCACCAGCTCCCTCTGCAGGCCGAACAGCACGCTGAAGTGGCTCTCACTGCACACCACCCAGATGGGGAAGCGGGGGGTCTTCAAGTGAACACCTACCTGAGGATAAAACAACTGATTAGCATAGGAGTACCATTTTTTCTATTCTTTTCTGCTATTAAAGTTCAAAGCCGAGTCATCCGATGAGTCAAAATATTAATTCTAACAATATTGATTAATTCTCATTGGTTGCCCCACACACTTTTGTGAAAACCAGGTGGCCAGTGAGGAAGTCTCATTTTTACTTCTATTTTTATGTACTTAGAAAACACATGGGAGTAAGTATTACAGGGTTCATTCTGGCATTGCAAAATGAAATTCAAGGACTTTCACGTACTTTTTTAAGCACAATGTTTTCCATTTTCAAGGACACATAATTTTGAAAAATATTTTTCAATGTGATCGTTATTAATGAAAAAATAATATAATCTTAGTCTCATTGTCTCATATATATCTATATATCTATTATTAATATCAATGTCATCTACTATTATAAGTGTCTATTTCCAATCCTGCTGGATTAAATTTACATTTCCCTGGCATCATCTATGTCGTAAATGCGATTCTGGAAATGTTTTATTACATCACGATTTGAATAACAAAACCAGGAGGAATATCACAGGTTTTCAATGATCGCATTTTTTTTCCCCAAGGACTTTCTAAGCACTTCAGCACAAAAGGGGCTACTTCCAAGGTATTCCAGTACTTACATTTCTGAGGACGAAATTCAAGCACTTCAAGCACCTCAGGGACCTGGTAAGAACCCTGGTATTAATACTGCATAAAAAGGAAACCTTCCCCAAAGTGCGTTTGTGTAACTGCCAGTGTAATTGCCCATATATGTTCGACAACATTCTTTGCTGTGATTAAAAGTTATTGCGCTGCAGCTGCATCACCACAGTACCAATAATCTGTTTAAGGGTATTAATAATTACATTCCACTTCCTCGAAATTGCAGCACAACACAGACATGTGGTTACCTTACAGATGTTATGATGCTCAAACAAGGAGAGCAGACCGATGTCGGAGCGGATTTTGATTCCTTTCAGCAGGGTCAGGCTGCCACTTCCAGAGTCCAACTCAATCTCATCATCAAAGACGTTAGACACTGCCCGTCCACAAAGTAGCAGGTTTACAAGCTCCTGACAGGAAATGAAGAAATGGCAGTAAGCATAAATCCTGTCTATTAAGGGCTCCATCTAAGGCAGTGGTTCTCAATGTGGGGCCCGGGGACCCTCAGGGGTCCTCCAAGAGGTTCCAGGGGGTCCCCAGCAAAATGATTGATAGTTAAACAATGGCGCTATTAAAGAATGTATGATAATGACTTTTGATCATAATTTCACTGTTATCTTCGTAACTGTAGGAGGATAGGATAGGTATGGCATTTTGTACTAAATGATATCTAACAATAAAAATCTGCTCAGATTGGGGTCCCAGAAATAAATTTTTTATCAAATGGGGTACACAGCCTAATGCGTATCAAATTGAGATACTTGATGGGAAAAGGTTGAGAATCACTGGTCTATCGGCCCTGTGGTCCTTGTGCCATCTGTGTCAATTGGTACCTATGGTATGGTTAATATACACTCATTGAGAACTTTATTAGGAACACATGTACACCTACTTATTCATGCAATTATCTAATCAGCCAATCGTGTGGCAGCGGTGCAATGCATCAAATCATGCAGATATGGGTCAGCAGCTTCAGTTAATGTTCACATCAACCATCAGAACGGGGAAAATGTGATCTCAGTGTTTTCTACCGTGGCATGATTGTTGTTGCCAAACAGGCTGGTTTGAGTATTTCTGTAACTGCTGATCTCCTGGGATTTTCATGAACAACAGTTTCTAGAGTTACAAACAAAAACATCCAGTGAGCGGCAGTTCTGCGGGCGGAAACTGCCTTGTTGACGAGAGGGGTCAATGGAGAATGGCCAGACTGCTTTGAGCTGACTGAAAAGCTACGGTAACTCAGTTAACCACTCTTTGTGGTGAGCAGAAAAACATCTCAGAATGTACAACACGTGGAACCCTGAGGCGGACAGGCTACAACAGCAGAAGACCACGTCCAGGTTCCACTTCTGTCAGCCAAGAACAGAAAGCTGAGGCTGCAGTGGGCACAGGCTCACCAAAACTGGACAGTTGAAGACTGGAAGAATGTAGCCTGGTCTGATGAATCTCGATTTCTGCCGAGGCACACAGATGGAAGGGGCGAGAATTTGGCACCAACAGCTTGAATCCATGTACCCAACCTGCCTTGTGTCAACAGTCCAGGCTGGTGGCGGTGGTGTAATAGTGTGGGAAATTTAGTTTTGGCACACTTTGGGCCTGTTAAAACCAATCATGGCTTGAATGCCACAGCCTATTTGAGTATTGTTGCTGACCATGTGCATCCCTTCATGGCCACAATTTGCCATCTTCTAATGGCTACTTCCAGCATGATAATGCACCGTGTCACAAAGCAAAAGTCATCTCAAACTGGTTTCATGAACATGACAATGAGAATGTTCTTCAGTGGCCTTCCCAGTCACCGCATCTGAATCCAATAGAACGCCTTCGGGATGTGATAAGAGTGGTCGGTGATCTCAACCAGCTACCGCAAGTTACATTTAGAGACATGTTTTCCTACCTTGTTTGTGGTGTGAGCGCTTACACATTCAAGCAGTTCAGAAATGATAAATCTTTATAATTAATTAATTATAAAGATTTAATTATAAAGCAACCACAGCTGCCATCAGATGGGGGATAGACCACGAGGAAGAAGCAAGGCACACTGACAGCACCCCAGCACGGGAACCTGATAGTGGAGCACAAGCGTGTTTTTGTATTAATATCTCCCTGATTTACTGCTGATCAGCCACGTTTTTTGTTTAATAGCTTGTCTTTAATTTGTATCTTTACTTTTTTTTTGTGCCTTTTTTATTTTAATTGACATGTTGCACACTCACGCAGAAGACACAGTCGCTATTTTCCATCATTTATTATGGTAACACGTGGTATGCATCATATGAATAACGCTGTTAATGCAGTCTACATCACAAGGGAGTTTATATGCAATATATAGAGTTCATCTAGAGTTCAAGTTGGATAGGATAGAAACACCACCGTAACGTCTACCTCCAGTACTACTACTACTACTACTTGGTCTCTACCGTGTGCCCTGAAAACCCACAATGTCTTGCGTTGATCACTTCCGCTTACGCCACGATCCCGAACTCTATAGTGTTCATAATAAAGTACTCAGTGAGTGTATTTCTGTATCAATGTTGTAATTTATAACCACTTTATATTCATATTATTCATTATAGTCTTCTTATTCATTATAACCATAACCAACCACAGAACGACACACCTGTGTGCAGTAGCCATGCGCTCCTATAAGAGTGGTCGTAGGCACATCCATATCTTCTTTTACTCTGTAATAAAGGGAAGGAAAAGCATAATGAGTGGACATTTCACACACATACTGTACATTTTGTGCAGTAATGGTGTTATGGCAGCATTATGTTGCAAAGCAAAACAATCTCTTAATTCTTACTTTTCTAGTTCCCGGGAGAGAATAGCAGAGATTGTGAGCAACAGACATCCAAAGGCCCCCAACTCAAACTATGGAAGAGAAAAAGGGATTTATAAAAGAAGAATATTTGACAGAAACCCTTTAAATGCGTTTGTAAACCGAAAAGAAGTCAACCTAGAGGGAGTTGAGTCTGGGGAGTTGCTGTCTCTCCCTCTTATGGGACTTCTTTTGGATTAACAGGTCAGCAAGCACCCCCGTCCCAAAAATAACCGATTTGGTAGCGATGTCATATCACTCTATTAGTTTTTGTTTCTACTATTCTTTAGTGGGTTTGCTAAGGGTTCAGCTCAGGTGAAGTTGACTCCTCTCACCTGCTCGATGTGTTCCTCCAGAAGCTGCTGCAGGTCCTTGAAGTTATTAACAGTGAAACATGTTATCTAAAACAAAAATACACGTGCAAAATGAATACACAAGAATATTTGCTCTCCTTAGAGATGTTGAAAACCAGTACACACTTGCTCTGAGTAAACTGCTGTGTGGTTTAACATTTAACTTAAAACCTACTGACAAAAAGGACAAATCTACAACACTAGGAACAAAAAAACATATCATTAGTGAGGTTGAGTCAATACATTTTGCAAGAAAAAAATTATAAAGGTAATATTTTGCTGCGCCCCCCCCCCTGTAATACCTTCCAGGACCCCTAGGGGGCTGTGGACCCCAGTTTGGGAGCTACTGTGCTATATGAAATCTATAAATCAAGTTCAAAATCTAAAATGACCAAATGTTACTGCTTGTTTGATATATTTAGAATATACTGCAAAAATATGCTGCTATTCTGAAAAAAAGGACAGGCCTATAACAACATTTTGGTGCACACCTTAATCTAAAGCAGTGAGTGTTGTGAGGCAATTACCTTTTCAAATAATCCTTCAGACTTGTAGTATCCAGTAGGAACAAAATGATTTCTTCCTGAAGTTCTTTTTAAGAAAATAAAAGGAAACAGCAAACAATAAATGTCAAAATAATCCTCAACATCACATCACAAAACTTGAGCTATTAAAGGAAGGAAGGAATTAATCTGGAGGCCTGGACTCACATAATGCAGGGCATATGCTTTTCTGCTAGGGTCTAATTAAAAAAACCCGAACTGATAAAAGCAGTACTCTTACATTGCAAGCGTGGCCTTTTTCCGCTCCCCGGCCCTCCACAGAACTTCAGCAGCGGCTGCAACGAGACATTGTCTTCTAGTAGCGTTGGACGGTCTTAACCTCCTGGCAAAAAAAACAGTATGACAAAATAAAACCAGGTCAGTGGTCATATACATACAGTTATTACCTAAAACAGACCCAGTCCGATACCGAGCATTAGCTAATTTGATCAAAGCGCTACTTGATGTTAATTAATGAGCTGATAAAACCTATTCAGGCAAATAGACAACATACCCGAGGCCTGCGTTGCTTCCGCTGGGAACTTCAAACAGAAGCTTCTGTAAAACACAGGCCTGGATTGATGCCAGAACTCCACACGGGCCCCCCTGGAAAATCCACATGGTCAGAGCTCAAGGTCGCACAAAACAAGTCAAATATAAGAATATAAGAGCAATGTTTTAACGCATTATATGATGGACAAAGTGCAAGATTATCACATTTCAGCCAAGAACCTTTTTCTGTACAATTCCATATCGGAGGTCATGCGTTTCAGAGAACGTAAAACCCTGATTCGTCCACTCGATGCTGAAACAACGTGAACTGGAGCCAAGGAGGAGCTCTTTCAGCGCCTGGAGGAAAGAAAAAAAGGTAGCATGAGCTTTAACATTAAGGCTATCTAAATAAAACTTTACCAAATAAATAAATAAAGTACGTAATACAGAGATGTATAAATTAACTAGTTGTAGTGTCCCTACAGTGGCAGTGTCTGGGTCCATGGGCTGACTGCTGTAGCGATGCTGTGGGGCCAATGTACGACTCTGCAGAGACACGTTGGACAGCTCCTGCAACTCTTCATCAAAGTCAACGTCATCTGGAAACACATAAACATACAATCAGCAATGATAAAACAGAGTAACTGGTTTGATAAAAGCAGAAACATTTTCTAGAGATTTTTACATTTTATATAATTATTCTTGTGGAAATAAAAAACTATCAGTACCCAAAATCATCTGGTCATCCATATTCGGCTTGGTTGATAACTCTGCTCTGAGAGATAAAAGAAGACAGATAGACACATTATTCATCCCCGGAGCTTATATCAAAAAATTGCAATAATAATAATAATAAAGAAATGGAATTAAAAATATAAAAAAAGAAATACAATATATGGCAAAATGTTGGCAGTTTACACAATAGAATATGAGAATATACACACAACGTAATGATAAAATATAACATAACAATTTTACAGAAAAATACGGAAGCGTAATGCATTAACTTGAGAAAAAATAATTCTGCTGTTCGGTTTGGAAAAACAATGCAGAATAAATTTTTGTTTCATTTTATTAATTCAGAAAAACAGGGCATTTTTTTTCTCACGTGAATGCATTAGCTTCCGCTGAACAATAAACAAACAATCAAACAAATAGATAAATAAATAAGTAAGTAAACAAACATAGAAGTGACCCAAAATAATTAACCGGGAAAATGTGGTCATATACAATAACCAATGAAATAAAGTTAGCAGTGAACCAGAAAGCTAAGATAAGAAAATAATTTGGTAATGTACAATAAACCTATAGTCTGGCATCGCCAGACCAATTCGCAAATATGCATTAGTCTGGAATCTCTCCGTTCATTTTGGATTTCCAAGGGGTGTTACCAACGGGCGCAGACCAAAATGTCTCTGGACGCAATTGGATAGACCTACAACCAATCAGAGCAAACGTGTGACATAGAGCTGAGCAAAGGCAAAATAGGTGGGGCCAGTTGTTAAATTAAACGGTTACCAAATCCTGTCGGAAGTACAGCAAACAGATCTTTCTTGTCAATAAAAGCTTTAAGTGCAGTTGTTTGTTCTTCTTTTAGAGAAAATATACTGTCCAGTTTGTTTAATACTGTCGTAGTGGATTCAACAGACCGTTCCACGTCAGCAGCAGCCATCTTGGTAAGGTATCGTCCTCTGCATTGTCATCGTATCAAACCTGCCCCATGTTAGATAAGATAAACGGTTGTGATTGGCCCGGCCATTTCCAGGCCGGGTGGAAATCTGTTTGAATGGGAGGGGTGCCAGACGTATCTGCCGGAGCAAATGAAAGATGAGCTCGCAGATTCGTCTGGTTCCCAGGCTAATAAACCTAGTGACAAAACACTGAAAATGAGCCTAAAAATGGACAAAAAAACAACAGAAAAATAAACCTGAATTTTTAACAGGATACAGAATGGCAATAAACCTAAAAATGAATAGTAAGCATATAGCAATTATCATAATATGAACACCACAATAGATGAACAACAAAAAAGTCATACATAAATTAAAGCCTGTTTCTTAAAAGGTTTCCAAATACATATCAGCTTACCTCCTTGTTTTCGGAACTTTCCCTGCTCTTAAGAAGCCCTCCTCACTCTCCGCTGTGCTCCAGAATTGTTGTCTGGGTCTGGGGAACGCAGCCGTGCTGAGGTCACTTCCGAGGCTGTCGTGATCTGTAACAGCCCCTAAAGGCAAAACCCTCGAATTCCTAGTGTCTTCATTTGCAAGCAGCGGGTGAGGCAGCCCCACCTTTCGGACATGTCTTTTTTTGTTTGAGTCCTAGTATATACAAAATATAATGAAGAATAATCAAATGTGCATGTGAAATTCAGATAAATTCATTTAACCAAGGCAGTGAAACTCACATATATTGGCATGTCCACTACCTGAGGAGAGTTTGCAATCGGTCCACCCATCATGCCACGCCGAACACGATTCATTCTATTCCTCAGAGCGCTCTCTGTGACTGCACTTTTCTCCGGCTCTCTCCTGGCGACGCTTTTGCTCCCGTAGGGAAAAGCCACCGGTTGCTGCTCTTTAAAGATCTCGGAATTATCAACGCTGAAACCTGTGTGATATTGTGTGGGCCGTCTTTCCTTGTCAGGCGTCAACATGATCTGAGAGAGACAGGCCTCCTCCGGAAATAGTCTGTGAAAAGGACAAATCCAATTCTCACATTCGGAGTCAACTGTCGACATCCAACGGGTTGAAACAAAGGTCAGTTCTGCGTCAATGTGTGGATCCAATCGTATTTTGACGTGTTAATGTGGATGTGAGGCAACATGGACGTCTCTTGTTCTGACAGAGGCAGGAGTCACAGCGCCGGTTTGACATAATTAAAGTGGAAACTGAGACCGCTAATATATGGTCTCATCAGTACCCCAGGATGTATTGATTCCTTGTTAGTTTGTTTATTTGTATTTTTTTGCTTTCTTGTCATTTTGGTCCCAAATGGTACCAAACCATTAACCATGTCCTCTACATTATAGCTATATATACACAATAGCCTTTGAAAATAAGAACAATAACAATAAAAACAATGATGATAACAACAACAACAACAACAATAATAATAATAATAATAAATAAATACCTTGAGCTCGTGGGTTTCTCGGGGATGAATGCCCTCGTGCCATTTTCCATCCCAGTGCCATTCACAACTCTTACTGTTCCACTCATGGTAGAAGTGGTGGGCGCCATGGTGGCAACAGCTGTAGTTTGCATTACCTTCTCCTTGTTGTGCCCCTCGATGTGATGTTTGACCATAATCTCCAGCAATGTTTTGAGGGGGGTTTTCTGTGCCTGCAGTGGTTTCAGAATCATGGGACAAGCACATAGTAGTATACAGTATAGTAGTGTACAGAACACACAAAATGTGCTGTATTATCACCAGATAAAGATAGAAAAAGGGCTATGGCAGAGGTTAAGTGGCAGTAAGGATGCACTGGGTATGAATATAAATATGAATATAGATGGGATATTGCTGTACATGGCGAATAATATGTAAACAACAATAATGTATGTCTAACTTATTACAGTGTTAACAGAATGTTATTGGACAAGTTGGAGAGAGTGTGTGTGTGTGTGTGTGTGTGTACAATGAAAGGAACCCCCACCTTGTTGTGTTTGTAGAGACCCTCCAGGTGGAGGATTTGTCGCAGACCCGACGTGTTGTTGATGCTAGAATCCGTGCGGGGATGCTCCTCGTCCATGCAGGCGATCGTCCTCTTCAGTCCCTTAAGCAAAAAGGGCCACATCGTGTTTTTAGCCAGAAAAGGCTAACGAGCTAATTACCATGCTAGGCGTCTTGTTTCACCGCTCAAAGGGACCTTGTATCGACCGAACGCTACGTACCTTCCGACTGAGATACTCCCGCACAAGGGACGAGGAAACTTCTTGAATCAACACGACCATCGTGGGGAAACGTGGTGATTCAGCTCTCCCCCGCTACAGTGATCCGGTGACGGGCATCTTTCCCGGCTGAGTAAAGAGCCTGGCTGGGCAAGTCTGGTCTTCCTCCACTTCCCATACGCTGTGAAAACTAGTATCGATACGCTTTTTCAGGATGAGTCACACTGCGCATGTGCGGCACTGTGAGTTGTGTCGTTTCTATGGTTACGAACCAAGCGGCGGCCATTATGACCGGAGGTCACGCTGCGTTCCGCTGCACAGGGTCCCTTCCTATTTACTTACTCCTACTTAGGGTCACCTACACCCCCCTACACACCCTACCTGGCACAGAAGCGGACTGCAACCTGCAGTCCAAACTACTCTCATTCGGAACACCGTGTGACGTCATCAGACGCGGCCACCGAACGTGACGTATATTGTGTGAGACAACAACTTGTAAACAACACAAGAGCGGTGATGACCGTAAACTTACGGTTTGTCGTGTGTCCTTCTGAGGAAGCTGTAGTTACTTCCATTTTTAACATTAAAACGCCTTAGAAACAGATGTAAGGACCAGTGTGTGAGATTTAGCGGAACAGACTTGGAACAGACTTTCCTTCAAATGGAATATAATATTCATAAGTATGTATTAATTAGTGTATAATCCCATGAAAATAAGAATCGTTGTGTTTTCATTACCTTAGAATGAGCCGTTTATATATACATAGGGAGAGGGAGCCCCTTCCGCGGAGGCCGCCATGTTTCTACAGTAGCCCAGAGCAGACAAAGCAAACACTGGCTCCAGAGAGGGCCTTTCGTGGTTTTTGTTTTTTTTTGCGAGTTTCACGGCCACCGTAGCTTCTCCTACACGCTTAGAAGGGGAGGGGTATTCAGTTGGTTACAATCTGATGCCACTAAATCTTACACACTAGTCCTGTAAAAGTTTATTTGGTTCAGCGGTCCGAGTCTTGCAGAGTCTCTCTGAAGACTTATCCCTGTAGCAGCCAATCAGAGTTGCACTAAACGCCACCAGAAAGCAAGAAAACGTCCCCTCCATTAAACGCCAGTATGGGGAGGACACGAGGGCAGGATGCCTCTAAATTCTACACGCTGCAACTTTAAAGAGAGGTATCTTTGGGGACATGGTTTCCTTGATTGACAGGTCTCTTGAAGACTTTCAATGGGAAAATTTACAAATAAATAAAATCATCAATCATTTCAAAGTAACTACAGGTACTTACTAAAAGATAGGTTCCGGAGTGATGCATGAGACTGAAGACATCATTAATACTTTTTGTACATTTTATTAACAGTTTGAATTCTATGACAAATATTCAGTCTAGCCAAATACTTCTCCACTATCAATCCATAAACGATAACATAGTGTCCCAACAGAAGTATGATCTGTTTAAAGTGTTTTACATCAAACTCAGCATGAAAAACAAACATTTGTAGGGACAGTAAATATGAAAGGAAGTGTTCATTATATTCTAATATTCAAAATTACTTGTGAAAGTATTTTTTATGAGTGGATCTTTTTTGACATTTAACTTTGCATGTTGAAAATTATGTCGGCAGTGCTATAACAATAGGTTTAGGGGGTTGTTTCTCCAATTATGGAAAATACAATATCATTAATCTCTATTCAGCCTACAAATGTAATTCTCTGTCTTCCATTTTTTTATACTGATGTCAGGCAAGTATGACAAAGTAAAAGTAAAAAGTACAAGACCAAGTTATTTTTCTGATTCTGTTTTTCAGAATTTGGAACAATCACAACATCATTTTTCAGATTTCCATATAACCAACAAAAACTCTTTGTCTTGCTATCATCATAAATTGTGATATTTCAGTTGCTATGCAATGATATCTTTGTTTTATGATATCACAGACAAAATGTGGCGCCCATGGGAATTTTAGAATTGAAGTATCATTTAACACTCGCATTGGAAAATATTTATTTTTGGCACGTGTCACCCCACTGTAACAGGGACTGTAGTTTTATTAACAAGCAATATGTAAACAACATCTTGCAGTTTTTGCTATGTGTGTCCCTCCCTCAGGAATGCCAAGCATAATGTTATTGTCTTCCCACCACTGTTTGGCCCTACCACAAGGGGCAATATTTTAGAAAAGGAGTCAGAGACAACAAGGACAAGTTTCCAGAGCAACGGGAGGCATCAGTAGTCATCAGCTGCAAGAGAAAAGCAAAAGGGGCAATAATTATTCACAGATGCCGCTCGGCCCGAGTCCATGAGGAAGAGGAGCATGCCATTCCAATTCCGAGACTGATACGCCCGATGGGAGGTTTCATGCAGGCATGCGGTCACACCAGCGTGCTCTTACTTTCTATTGTGAGGATACAGGTGCTGGCCGCGGTGCCTCTGCTGTTCACAGCCTTGCACATGTACTCCCCCTCGTCCTCTGGGAAGGTCTCTGGCAGGTAGAGGCAGTAAGTCTCCCCTCGCTCTATATACTGATAGTCCTCACAGTCCTGGAGCATCTCCCCCTCGAACCACCACGTCACCTCAGGCTTGGGCTCCCCAGTGATCTTCACGGTGAACCGAACTGGCTCAGCGTCCACGACTGACTGGTTCCTCAGCGGCTTCTTGAACCACGGAGCCCCCGACCTGGCGTGGTCCTCCTCGTCCTCGTAGGTGGCTGATCCATTGATAATGCTTCCCTCATCTTCTACCTCATCTTCCTTTTTCTGCCAGAAATGTGACATGGTATTACATCACAAATTATCACATTAGACATGTTGACAGGATGTCGAAGGTCAGGGAAGCTTTTCCCTAGAACAGTTCAACTGGTCTACAGCAGAATGTTCAGGGACATGTGAAGTGTTTTATTATGATTTAAAAAATGGAGTGATTTACTTTTTGGAGGGCGGCATCGATCTCCTGCTGCTCAAACTGCATCCTCTGTAGCTTCTGCTCCTCTACTCTCCTTCTCTCTTCCTCCTCTCTTGCTTTGGCCATTTGTTCAAAGCGAGCGCGCATATCCACCTTTTGTTTGAACGGTGACTCATCAGCCTTCGCTGCATTCATTTGGACTTCCTCATCCTCCTGAAAAACATCGCCCTTTCAATATGTCACCATGAATACGTCAGCCTTTAATTCATATCTAATAATAATAATTTTAATCCACTTCTATCAAATTTAATAAAAAAGAACTATGTTTTCTAATTGTATGATTTTAAAGATTCACATTTGATTTGATTAAATCTGAGTGGGCTACATTTGTTATACCATTTATGACTCCAGTTGAAACAAAACATTAACATTTACAAAACTGAACTCAAACAACAAAACACTTTCATCATCTCGCGAAATTCTGATTTAACGAGAGGCATACCAGTTATTTCCATGAATCATGCAATCTTGAATTCTCTGCTCTTTGAATCTAATTTTCCTTGGAGGCCTTATTTCCGTACCTCCTGGAATCTCTCTGATTCCCTCTCTTTGATTTCTTCATCAATGGCTTTTCTTCGTGCTCTCTCCTCCTCAATCTTCTTCTGTATTTCCTCATCGGTCAGCTGCTTGATTTTCTCAAACTTGGACTTTAAGTTCTTGGCTTGGATGGAGCCGGTCCTCTTGAGCTTAGTGAGTTCCTCATACTCTTTGCTTACTGCATCAGAGCTTTCGTTTACCACATCCTAGGAGGAAGAAATGAAAAGTCAAACAACAGGTCTGATGTATGTACCTCCACAAGGAGGTTACATTTGGGCAACACTGTGTTTATTCTACATAGTTATTCTACATCATGATCACTCACATATTGAGTTCTATGAGACAAACAGAGACTTCAAATAATGGGCAAAATATTATGCGTAAGTATGTCTTCATACAAATGAATTTAATAATCAATATAATATCAATAATCAATATATATATTGATATTTACAAAAATCATGGATCATGATAATCATTCCCTCATCAATTTGTTATAGAGTAGAGGGAGGTAGAGTTATATTGACATATAAATAGCAATTTGTGAACCAATTAATCAAAATGTTGACAATTAAGACTTTTTTGCCTGAGCGTCACATTTTGATGATGATCTCATGAGCCTGAGCTGGTTTATTTGTCTGTTTGTTTGTATACAAAATACCTCAAAAAGTAATGGATGGATTTGAACCAAATCTTGTGGACAGATTCCTGATGTCATAAGTAAGAAAGTATTATCATCATCATCATCTTGACCAAAAAAGCTGCACAATAATCCCCACTTTAGTCTTTTATTTATGAAGCTGCATACACACATTATCCACGTAAAATAGAGTGTAAAACAAATTACACTTTTTAAAACAAACCTCTCCCATCTCCTGTCTGAGCTGCTCATACTCCTGCTTCTCCTGCTCCATTTTCTTCTTGCGCTCCTCAGCCTTGAGCCTCCTCCCAGCTTCCTCCTTTTGCTTGAGCAGTTCTTCAAAGTTGATTTCCAGTTTCCTCGGGTGTAACGCTTCCTGAGACTCGCTCTTCACCATCCCACCCTCCCCGTCTTGTGCCTGAAACAACAAGAAAAGAGAACTGTGATGAGGGGGGAATACATTTAGTAGCCTCATGTTCCCTCACTTTTTATACAAATATACTTATTACTACATCTTCCATGCATTTTATTCATGTTGTCATCGTAATTGTCTTTTTTCTTTCTTCTATCTATAGTGTCATGGCTCTGCTACTGCTCTCATGGTGGGGTTTTGTCCCCTGGCCACGGACCAAGTTGTTTTGTATTTTTGTTTTACATCAGCCACCACCACCTCCACCAATGTGCTCACACCGATGGACCGCACCCACCATGTATGTTCTTTTGATTACTGATCAATAAACTCATCGATAAATATGAGTTGACGTTGTACCACTTCTGTTATGGCTTTGAGCCAGGCCATGACAATATTAATCCTCATATCGCACATATATTTGCCGTTTTCTGTCACTGCTGTTTTTACTGAGGTTTCATTCTTGTAATTCCTGTCTCTTATGTTGCTTATTTCTTCAGTTTTCTTTCATTGCTGCTATGCAATACCGCAATCTCCCATGTTTTTTAAAACTCTTTTAATCTAATATCAGCTAATATGATATCTAAGGGATATTGGCTCTTACAGTATCTAACAAAAACCAAAGCAGCTTAAGACAATGATCAATTGATCAACATATTACCACTTTGGTATAGTAATATTGATCAATATCAATATATGTGTTAAAGCAAGCACAATGGTAAGCGATCACCTTATCTTATTGCAGAAGCGAATTCACAAGAGTTGTAAGCAAAATGGACATATTCATTTCTTGATGTAATATCTTTTAACAGTTATATCTAACAATTGTAGAACAAATGTATTCACAGTAAACTGGTGAATAGTATAGCTGCATATGGTCAATTGTCTTCATTGAAAAGAATAGACATTTAAAACTGAAAATATCTTACGTATTCATCTCCATATGCAGACTTTTCCTGATCCAGGCCAGGGCCCTTAAAGAAATGATTTGGAAAAGGGGATAGCAATGCAGGTGTACCATTGAGCCTATCAGAGTAATACAGTTTATCAACAGATATAATTAATTCATATTCAAATTAGAATCCGAGGAGAGTCTCTTGGTTAGAAGTGAACATCAGTAAACGTTTTAAAGAGGTCACTACAACTGCCTATAGTCTGTGTGCTCAATGAGAAGGATCGAGCAGAGCACTGGACGATCCAATCAAAAAGATAAAAATATATTTGTTTAAAATGTTTTCTGTTTTTTCAGTGAACAAAATCAAAAGAAAAAGTGTGTTTTCGTTTAATATTTGCTTCTCTAGTATTGCCCCATTTGAAATCAAATTTAAATATACACTGGAGACAGCAGCAGCGACATACATGTCACATTCACCAAAGCTTAATTCTGCCATGTCAATGCTCAGCCATATTTGTAGCCATGTTGTATGTTGTTACGCAAGCCTACCATGTTCTTCCGGGCCTCTGCGAAGAGCCTCTTCTCCTCCTCCAGCCTCTTCTTGGCTTCTTCCTCTGCCTTCCGCTGCTCTTCCTCTCTTCTCTGACGTTCCATCTCCTCAAAGCTGACACAGAGCTTCCCTGGTGTACTACCCTCCAGGTTGAGCAAGGCCATCAACACTTCATCATCTTCATCTACGAGCTGGGTTAGAAGATAAAGATTTAAGGCCAGGCCATTGTTGCCTTCAGGGGATGGATAACTTTTGTAAACAAGGCTCAAGTTCTTGATGGGCAAAGACTGGTTACGCTTCCAGACAGGGCATCCCACGGTTCATTCAAGGGCTGAACACTGAACTAAGGCATGCTTGAATTGATCAGTGTTTACATGATTAAATGTGGGATGCCATATTTACCATGCTCTTTCTGGCTTCTGCAAACGCTCTCCTCTCCTCCTCCATTCTTCTCTTGGCCTCTTCCTCCGCTTTCTTGCGCTCCTCTTCCACCCGTCGCCGCTCTAGCTCTTCAAAGCTCAGCCTCAGTTTTCCAGGACGCAACTCCTCCTTGTCCCCCTGTGACTCCTGTGTTTCCTCATCCTCCTCGCCCTGAGAAGAGAAACGCTTCCAGATAACATTCCCTATACCAAAGTGTGACTAAAGTTTTGGCATTGTGTATGACAAATAATCATGATGTTTTTAACATTTTGAAATGATAGGTTTGAAAATAAAAACATTCAGGAGGACATTTGATCACCATTTCCAGCTTTGCCTCCTCGAAGGCTTTCTTCTCCTCCAGCAGACGGCGCTTGGCCTCCTCCTCAGCCTGCTTCCTTCTCTGCTCCTGCCTCTCCTTCTCGTGCTCCTCAAACGACATCTTCAGCTTTCCCGGCGTCAACTGTTCTTTCTCAACAGGTTTCGTGTCGTCTTCATCCTAAAGCCGGGGAAGATTGAGAGGAAAAATTACCCGATGGTGGATGGAGATGCAGGACTGTCTAACTTAAGAAACTTAAAGATAAAGATATCTATCAGTTTCCCTAGACACAAAGATAGTTATTACATAAATAAGTGTTAATTGACCTGTTGGACGACCGAGCGCCGCTTGGCATCCCTGAAGGAGCGTCTGTTTTCATCGTATCGTCTCTTCTTCTCGTCCTCTGCCCTCTTCTTGATCTCTTCTTCACGACTCTTCTCGATGTCCTCAAAGTTCATTTTGATTCTTCCCGGAGGACGGGACGCCTTTGCTGGCACGACTCGTACGAGAATTGTGTCATCGCCCTCCTAGAAATTAGGAAATAATAATTGGGAAAATATTGTCTACAACATTACTTATAAAAGACTTTTATGAAGGCCTTTATGGGGTATATTCCAGGACAAAATTACAAGACGGTGAAACCTTGTAGTATACAAAACTGTTTTACCAATAGGTAATAGTAATACAATAATAAGAAAGAAGAAAAAATTTACAATATGCGATAATCGTAAAATAAAAATAAATTATTTGGCCAAATACAATAAACCTAAAAATTTACTCAAAAATATAAAAATAGTCTATATACAATAAACCAAAAAAAATGAAACTATTAAAAAAACATATCAATTCGTAACAATAAATCTTTCTATCAACAATTCACACTTTACAATTCACACAAAAATAGGTATTGTGCAAGTTTGTATATATATATTTGCATACATTTTCCTTATAGGGACGCTAGAAGTTCCTAGACAGTCTGGCTATCTATATACAGTATTGGTAGAGTGGAGAAACAATAAATCTAGGTCACTAAAACTGCATACCCGAGAACAGACTGAAGATAAGGGTGTATAATTCGAGAGGGGACATAATTGGAGCTGCTCCAACGGCCTAATGGTTACCATTTGCCGAGGTTAGACTCATGAATGTCAGTCAAGATAGGAAAGTCTAATTTGGTCATCGTGTGGAGCACTGGAGCTAGCTTTAGTCAGCGGGGGGTGTGGGAAACAGTTGCCAGTCACATGCTGTCTATGGCTGCGTTTGTGTTGACCCAGTTGTTTCTAGATCACCTCGTCGCTGCTTCCTCACATTTAACTAGCGTTGCTTTAATAGTGACTGACTGTTGAACCATTCCATAGGAAGGTCACATTTGCTTGCACAATCTAGATTGCACAATCACAATCTAGATTCAACACAAAAGTTAAAAACAACAATTTATTGGTTGAACATATATATATATACAGTATATATATACAAGTTGAAAACTCAAGGACAGCATGACAGAAAAACAGCACTATAGAAAGTACAATAATGTGTTTTGCGGTATGTAATTGTTGTTTGATACACTGTTGTACTTGTAGAACTTTTAAAGTGCTTAAAAAGTGCTTATTCTTTCAGTTAAAATTGTTTACCCCAAGAGTAGTATGTGAGGATTAGTAAGTAAGAGTAGTAAGAGAGAAAATAAATGACACAATGTAAATTAAAACTTTTTTTCTTTGGGCAAGTCCTTTTAATTTACCCGGTAATTTATACCAGAAAACTGAAATTTATTGTGATGATGATTGCAATTCAGGCACAAAACAAGTAGTCAAGCAATTGCAAGGTTTTGAGCTAGTCCAAGTCAAAATTTGATTAAAATAAAAACTATGGCAACTGCAGTACTTAGATGCTCAATAAATATGTTATACTGCTGTTAAAAATCACTTTTATTGTAGCCATTACTTTGACTTGTGATTATTTTAGTTGAACAGAATTCGAATTAAAGTAGTTAAAGTACGGCCGTAATTCCATTCTGGAACAAGGATCATTGTGTAACATTTCTCCAGTCTCAGGGACAGCAACAACCAAGGCAACTATCAGTGGCTTCAGAGCGAAATGTAGCTTCCCCTGACATTGGCTTTAAAATGTCACTTAAAATAACTCATCCCAGCCGCAGCTGAGGATTACCTGAATGATTACTGTTACACGGAGGCCAGGAAGACACTGGCCAAACAATTAGGATCAGCTTTCCAATTCCCAGCCTCCTTACATACCTCAACAGCTTTCTTGGCCAGTTCCTTTTGAATTTTGGCTTTTTCCATGGTGTCCTGGGCAGCCCTTTTCTTCCTCTCTTCCCCCATCTTCTTCCTCTCTTCCTCTTGTCTCTGTTTCTCCATTTCTGCAAACTTCCCTTTCACACTTCCTACAGACATGTGGAGAGGAGCGCGGTACAGTGACGGTGGCCAGCGTTGTTTATCCTCCATTTACCAATTTTAAAAAGCTCCTTCTTCCCCACCGGTCTTCTTATCTCTTTGCAGGTCTCACCTGTGATCTTGGGCACGTAGGATTTCTCCACCTTGTTCGGCTTCACCTCCTCTTCCTCATCGCTGGAGGCGAGCAGCTCTTTTATCTGCGGTGAATCAGAGGGAGATGTGCTGTGAGAATAGTGTTTAGCTGGGATCATCTGCTTTGCACTTTAGCAGCCATGCCGGTCCCAGCAAGAACAGGGGCCTAATCCCTGCTAATAGCCAGGTCATGTGACCAGCAGGTTGGGTTTGAGTTGTGGCACAGGATCAGCAGGTGTCCTGCCCTGGCAAGAGGTCTGGCACAGACAAGGAGGTCACACTCTGAGCATCACTGATAATCCACTCACAACACACCGTATCACTGTGTTTGTTATCTCAGTGTGTTTCAAAGAGGAGAATGCTGATGTTGTTTTGTTTTTCTCATGTGCTGTAGGATATTTTATTTAATGTTCATAGTGCGCATTGTTTGTTTTGTAAATTAGGTAATTATGTGAAACAATGTGGTGTTGATGTAGACATTGCACTGAGGTTGAATTCTCACACAAAAACCAGCAGCGTTGGCACCCGGTCATGCGTCATCGCCACACCATGCGGATCACAGTCGGTGGGGTTAGTGGAGGTTATCAGTCTTTGACCTGCTGCTTCCTGCGAGACCACTCCCTCTCCTTGATGTACTGCTCTTTCCTCTTTTGCTGCTCGTCCTTGTTCCTCTTCCGGCTCCGCTCCTCCCGGGCTTTCTGCATGGCCTCAAACTTGTTCTTCACGTCCCCCTTGTCCTTGTTCTGTTTGGGAACGTAGCTCCTGGCCACTGGCTTCCTGGATCTGAGAAGTTTCTATCGGGCACAACAGGAATAATTTATTTTTCAGCAGTAAAATTCAAGTTCAGGACAGAGGGGACAGTCGCACAAAAAAAGTCAAAACAGCATCCTTCTCCTAAACTACGTCTACTTATGAAAATGTATATTTCGCCATCGCTTCATGAATTGATTACACTGAGTACCTTGTATAACGTCTTTGGTAAACAAAAACACTTCTAAATGCCCTTGAGCACAGCAACAAACCCATGTTGAAATGGGATTAGGGAATATTTTGTGTGTATATGTGAGGGATATGCAAGTAAATTGCTCTTTATCTTAAGGTCTTACCTCCTGTTTCAACGCCACATCAGAGATGTTCTGTACTTCATTTACATCTGTGGATGCTTCATCACCCTTGTTTTCGTTCACCTCTTCATCATGTGTCACCCCATTTGGCACTTGGGATTCGGCATTTTTGTCGTTTCCTTCTTCTTTCCAATCAGCTGCATCGTCCTGATCTTCGGCCACGTCCTCGTCTTTCTCATTCGCTGTGTCGTTCATCTCCTCTTCGTAATCGATTGTAACATCGTCCTCCTCTTGGGCAACATCAGCCAAAACCTGAGCCAACTCCGTCATGTTTGTGCCACACTGACAAGCTGACAAACAGGCTCAGTTCAAACGTTACCTGCAGAGCGGAAACAGCGCCATGATTGCTCATCATTTTTATATTATCCTATCAATCATCAGTAGGACAGCACACATGAGGTAGATTTGTCACACAATGAAGGAAGACGTGATGATTTTTTGGGGGGAGTTTCTAACAGATGTCTTGTGTTTCATCTTGATATTCATGCTATTCCCTTAAGAAGCTGGAAACCTTGCCAATCTAGAAGTGTTTTTTAATCTGTGACAGGAACGCCATAACTTCTCAACGGTTAGCAGGGGAAAGTTGTGCTCCATCTCCCAGTATGTTGAGGAATTCCACATAGTGCCTGTTGGTTTCTAAAAATAGCCCACTTGTGTGTTCAGGACATGTGATCACGGCTATTTCTGAGAGGTGATATGCAGTTGGACGGAGCTGGAGGTGGCACCCACATGTCGCCCCAACGACCCCTGAACAAAAAAGAAAGAGCTACACAATTGAATGAATATGAGCTGTTTTGGGGGATTGGTATTTTGAAATACCTCTTATACTAAGACTTTCAATTTCTAATTTATTTTTAAAGTAATAAGGTAGCCAACAGTTTAGATGTACATATACATCATAAAGAGCATTATCATGTCAATGCCATGCTGCACAGAATATCATGGAATACCCTAATGCAATGTCTGTTTGGCAAAAGAAATGGAAGATTTTGAATTTATATTCTGTACTGCCACAGTACGAGTATGAGAAGCTACAAGCAAATCAACACATAATCCAGACTTTATTCTGATGTCACTGCAGGCATCACAGATGCTTTTTACTTTCATTGACAGTCTAGTCCAGCACAAAAAAGCACAAAATACTGTTTATTTCACAAATTAACATTGTTTTATGTATTGTTTTATTTTAAGGATTTATAATTGGCCTTTTCTTGTAATTACAATTTTAAAATTAATAGCAAAATGTTATTACAGAAGTTAATGGTGCAGTGATAACAGGATGTCTGTAGCCTAATTATTACAATAAATTTAATTAAATAATTTAACCTCTAAATAAATAACCTCTTGATCTCATTTTTATAACGAACCATTAATTAATATCAAAATCAATATTAAAAAGAAGAAAAGCCCATTTCAAAGTAATATAAACCTTTCCTAAATGTCACCTTTTACTTATAGTTTACTAATTACTAATAGTTTTTCCAGCATTAAAGTCATTTCTCTGGTCACACATAATTCTAAAATACATATGAGTTTACCTCTCGTGTGATGATGATCTCGTTATTTTCCCCAAATCCTGAGTAGATATAAGTAACCACGGTGCAGGCCAAGCAGAACAATCCAGAAGCAGAGAGTCCCAGTGCAGTGCCCACAGTGGACTGGTCAGTACACTGCACAGTTTCTATTCAAGTACTGTGCAGCCTGCCGCATTCCGCGCGGGCCACTGGCCACTTCAGCTGCTGCCACTTGCCTCACTCACTTCCTCTTAATTATCAAGGAGCACAGATTCAAACGTTTCCACATCAAGGACCACCAGTTTTCGTGTTAGGTTTTACAAATGACCACAAAGAACAAACAGACAATGACACAATTAAATATTCATTCATTGTCTTTCTTGTATTCTCATCATATGTGTTAATTTTTCCATGACATCCATGACATCTCTTGGATTGGAACCACTGGCCTAGAGTGTATAGGCCGAATGTGTGATTGAACATTAAAAAAAAAGAATATCATTGTGTCCCACGTCTTATACTTGTACCTGTATTCATGAGCCATTTCTCTTTTTTCCTCGAGATAAGATAAGATCTATATACAGAGTCTATAAACTATAAACTACTGGTCACACATCTACATACAAGTATATGCCTCATTTTGTTACATTTGTTTGGTTAGGTTTTTTTCTACAAAGCTTAATGTTTCCATATATATTGTACAATCAGAGTAATATGTTTCTGAATATGATATTGGATCTTCTGAAATAGCCAACCATACAGGGCCAAAGCTTATCTAGCTACTAATATCACTGCATTAATGCAGTGTAGAATTGCAGCATTTAGGGCACATATTGATATGTAAACAGCCAACTATAAAGGTTCCCATATAGTATACTTATTTGTTTTTGATATTTAATATATAGTTATATTTAAAGGTATAAAAGTTATCAGTAGCCCAATCATGGACGAGTCTGTTTAATTTTAGATGGAAAATCTATCAAATAATCGATTCTGTCAGTTTAGGTGGATGTAAGTGGAAACCCCGATTCAGAAACATGTGTCTGCTCTGATCGCTCGATGCACAGCAATGTCTTCACGTACTTTACTTGGTGAAGTACAATGACAAAAAAAACCTCAGCTGTCTAACAGAAACAAAGCTGCATTTACTATGCCTTATTTATGGAAATGACAGTTGTTATTTATAAAAAGGACAAACTTGCCACACAAGAATGTGCCATTATTTTCAACTTGATGCTGTTACCACAAAAAGCCAGATCAGTTGTGCCCATAAACAAAATGTTACATAATTAAAACACTTCCTTACAATGGCTTGTGGGAGGGGGGCAGTAAGGCAGGGGACAGACCTGGCTAATCCCCCGGCAGCAGAGCCATACCTCCAGTAGATGCTTGGAACTGAAATATGAGAGGCAGTGCAGCATGCAGTTCCTCACTGTTAGAACGTGTAATGCAATACAGTTGCGCCTTTGTAGCAACCAGGCCTCATAGAAAACTTTTAACATAAACACACATTGGTCACCATGGTTTATAAAGGCATATCTACATGCATGCTAACACACTTGAAACATTACAAGTTACAGCTAAAACCACTTTTAAGAGAAATTGGGGTGACAGCACAGTGACAATCACTTCCAGTCACTTCCTCAGGATTAAGGTGTGAGCCATACAGTAAGGAGTCAGCTCTTTGAACCCTACGGGAGAGGCACATAGTCGTCTGTCCAGAAGCCCACAAGCTGCAGGGACAACAACAGGACAGCCCAAAATAGTCCCACAGCTGTGGCAACCACTCAGCAGTGCAGGGACAGCTAGCCTGAGTCAGACTGGGCCCCAGACTCAGCTGCTGCAGCTCAGCCCCGACACTGCTGTCAATATGTCTATGGTGGTCTTTGTGCGAGCTGAGGGCATCCGGTCGGCCAAGCAAAACAACTCCAATCAGTATCCATCTAGATATAAATATATATTATTTTTTATTCTAGGCAGTGGCGTCACTAGGGGGGTGCGGGGGTGTGGACCGCACCGGGTGATACCATTAGAGGGGGTGACACTAAAATGACGCCACTGCTTCTAGGAAACCATCTGGAATTGGAGGTTGGGATTTCTGAATTATCCTCACAAGAAAGCCAAAACTATGGAACTAGAGGCGAGCCAAACAGCGGTGATATGCAAGATGAAAGCAGTGCATGAATGTTAAGGCTTCTGCAAGAGTTAGTGTTCGGGTTAGTTCTCACTGTGTATGTCATATATTGTCCAGACTCTAGTGGAAAGGTTTTATTGAGTTGTCTTTTCCAACAGCTGCCCTGCTTGAAAAAGGAAAAGTGTATATCATATTGCAAACATACTTTGTGTTGCAATGAGAAAGACGGGGAATAATATTATATACTTATTTATTTATTTAAATAATCTACCAGCAGTTTTTTTTCACATCGTTGGCAATTAAGGAGGTGGGATTAGAATTTGTCCCTCTCCCCTCGACCCTTTTCCGTCTAGTGACCCTTGCTGGTATGTTGCTGGCAGTGTCTCCCAAACAGGACTGGGCAGCGGCTGCAGAATGACCTCGCACTGCCCCCTAGTGACAAAACACCCCTCCAAGGAGATATCTTTGATTGATTGATTGGTTGATTGATTGATTGGTTGTTTGCTAAATTGGTTGGTTGATTGATTGATTGATATGTTGATTGATTGATTGATTGATTGATTGATTGATTGATTGATTGATTGATGTAAGAAACAATGGATAAGAATACATTGGTCTTGCCATTCATTAGCCAGGCTAGCCATTAATGTCACGATGTCATTTCTGCATGCAACATATTGTGCATGTGCATGTCCATTGATTTAATATTGTTTATACTGAGGAATAACCACTGTGAGCGGAATACAGTAAATTCACTTTCACAGTTACACATTGGGGGAAAGTTGTGCTGCGTTCCTTTGGAGTTTGGAACTCGGGAAATCTGATCTCCTTCTTGGAAAGGTGCAAAGGAACGACCTTGCAAGTCGGAATCTTGGGGTAGATCGCCCGGGGCCGAGCTTACCGAGATTTAACGGCCAACAAAGTTCCCTTTGCGTGGGGTTTTGTTTGAAAAGGCGTCTAACTTCGATTTATATTGCCCTGTAGTCTCTATGTTATGTTTACATGCGTTTCATAGCTTTTAGTATTCACATGTTTGCCGAATAAATACGCATTTACTGCGGGCGTCCACGTTTTCCCGAATAAACACACCGAAAGAACACATTTAGCTCGGAAGTGGGAAGCGCACCGACTCATCGACAATCGGAACGACCGATTTCCGAGTTGCGGTCGCGATGGAATGCAGCACGAATCACAACTCGAGGTCTCGGACATGCGCAGTAGCGGCGGCAGCAGCAGCAGCGGTAGACAACTTCCTGGTGTGGCAGCTTTTGCCAGTATCGCGATACAGAGGCGGTTTTGATGCCGTTGAGCCCGGGGGCCTGCTGTGGGAAAGCGAAACGGCCGGAAAATAACAACACACCTGCGGTTTCACAACACAACTCGGAGAGGTCGGTGTGTTCTGCGAAGCACCGCGGTCCGAGCCGGGTGAGGGGTCTTACCTATGGTGAGTGTGTGCATAATGTCAGCGAGCTTCAGTTTAGCTAGCCAGCTAATCCAGCGACTGCTAAGCTACTGACAGCTGAGCAGCCTACGGCTAGCCGAGTTAGCCCCGAGTCAGGTGGAGAACTCAGCCGCGTTTTTACCCGCTTGACTTGTTTACCGCCTTTTAGCGTGGCCGCGTGTGCTGGGGTGGTGGACGGGAGGTGGACGGGGCTTCTAACCCGCCTGTTAGCGCTGGCGTGTCGGCGTTGCTCTGCGCAACAACACGGCTGAACAAACAACAACAAGAGACTGGAAGCAACGGTCTGCAGCTTGAGTGACGTACAGACACACAGATGGATACTTTATCGATCCCCGCAGTGTAATTGCGGTGTTACAGCGGCTCACGTCACAACAATAGGCGACATCAGTACGTTCATATGAGTAAGAACATGCACTGTGCAACAAACGTAGAGATTCACCAACAGAATAGAAAGATTGCCGCTGTTACGGAGCGGCGCCGGAAGTAGCAATGGAATTTGACATTCCTCTGATAAGACACATGATGCGTCATGTTCAGGGCTTTGGTTCTTATTCATTTTGGGATCAAGTTTTGTCTTATTCGAGTAGTGCGGTCACCATCACGAAATTATCGATTAATTATCATACAATTAATTGTGATTAACAATTGGTCTGTTTTTGTTCATTCCGTGCCACTTTAATAGGGACATGCAGTCATGTAACTACGCGTTGCATGCGAGCCATCTATTGGCCTTGAACATTAGAGCATAAACATTTGGATGCACAGTTAATTTCCCTCAAACCAATTAAGGGAAACGCATCTCATTCACATTGTATATATTATGCCATTTCGAACATTGAAAGGGTACAATATGTAATTTGTCATTCAAAACAACAACAAAAATATGGAGTCTGAAGATGTCAGAAGTAGCGTGGGATCATGGGAGTTGTAATCTTCATTTGTGCGCTTTACGGGGTCTGCTTCTGCAACAGAACGAGCAGCAAAAAATAGTAGAGCAACACAAACAATAGTGGAGTCGAAAAAAAGTTTTGGGGAAAAAAAAAACCCAAACATGGAGTCCTTTGACGTAACATCCGGTGTTCCCTGTGTTGTAATAGCGGTAGAGGGGATCGACCTAATGAAACGCTCCGTTACAAACATTAAAATTACGGATTCCTCTGGGTTCGAAAATTGTTGGAAAACATTTGGGATAAGGTAAGTACACAACTCAACAAAATATATAACATAGGTCAAGTCGTTTTTAGACATTTTAATGCGGAAAAGTTACATCTTGTACCTTTTTAAATTTGGATGGAAACATTTTTGTGGAATGATTTTACAAAGTGTTCATATAATCAAGCTATTATGTAATAATTGTGACAGCTCTATTCGGAACATAAACACATTTTACAAGAGCTAGCTATCAGTAATTACTTAAATAGTGATTGGGTGAGCAAGTGATGAATGTCTTGCTTCATATAAATGAGCGGAGTAGCAGTTTCACAATATTTCAACGGCAATTGGTTTTCTCAGTCTCTGTTTCAGTGTCTCTTCTCTCTGTGTCTGTAGGGGATGAGAGGAGGTCAGTTGTTGCCGCGTTTGCAACTGCGGTCTCGTTGATTCTCTGTATGGGCCCAGGATGGCGCAGGGAGGCTCTCAGCTCGACTACCACATCCTGCAGGACCTCAAGCAGCGCTTCCCAGAGATCCCAGAGGAAGTTGTTTCCCAGTGCCTTCTGCAGGTACACACACACACACACACACACACACACACACAGGTAGACAGCAGAACCAACTCTACTTTTTTACTTCAAAACCTATTCTGAATTGGAAGTATCGGCCTATAACAAGTACCGATCCAAGAAATATTTGACAAATCAAGATTTGAGACATCTTAATAATGAGGGTTACCTACTAAATTAAACTAACTTGAAGGGTTAAATTAAACTGAAACAAGTTTGGGGATGCACTCGGATTAGTTCAGGGGGTGAGGGGCATTTGGGGGGTGAG
>OMKR01049862.1:5762-39604 GCA_900302355.1 Cyttopsis rosea | reverse complement strand
CGACCAAAATTACACCAAGAGCGCAGGACGACTCATCCAAGAGGTCACAAAAGACCCCACAACAACATCCAAAGAACTGCAGGCCTCACTTGCCTCAGTTAAGGTCAGTGTTCATGACTCCACCATAAGAAAGAGACTGGGCAAAAATGGCCTGCATGGCAGAGTTCCAAGACGAAAACCACTGCTTAGCAAAAAGAACATTAAGGCTCGTCTCATTTTTGCCAGAAAACATCTTGATGATCCAAGACTTTTGGGAAAATACTCTGTGGATTGACGAGACAAAAGTTGAACTTTTTGGAAAGTGTGTGTCCCATTACATCTGGTGTAAAAGTAACACCGCATTTCAGAAAAAGAACATCATACCAACAGTAAAATATGGTGGTGGTAGTGTGATGGTCTGGGGCTGTTTTGCTGCTTCAGGACCTCGAAGACTTGCTGTGATAAATGGAACCATGAATTCTGCTGTCTACCAAAAAATCTGTTCGTGACCTCAAGCTGAAGCGAACTTGGGTTCTGCAGCAGGACAATGATCCAAAACACACCAGCAAGTCCACCTCTGAATGGCTGAAGAAAAACAAAATTGAGACTTTGGAGTGGCCTAGTCAAAGTCCTGACCTGAATCCTATTGAGATGCTGTGGCATGACCTTAAAAAGGCGGTTCATGCTCGAAAACCCTCCAATGTGGCTGAATTACAACAATTCTGCAAAGATGAGTGGGCCAAAATTCCTCCACAGCGCTGTAAAAGACTCATTGCAAGTTATCGCAAACGCTTGATTGCAGTTGTTGCTGCTAAGGGTGGCCCAAGGTTTAGGGGGCAATCACTTTTTCACACAGGGCCATGTAGGTTTGGATTTTTTTTTCTCCCTTAATAATAATAGCCTTCATTTAAAAACTGCATTTTGTGTTTACTTGTGTCTTTGACCAATATTTAAATTTGTTTGATGATCTGAAACATTTAAGTGCGACAAACATGCAAAAAAATAAGAAATCAGGAAGGGGGCAAACACTTTTTCACACCACTGTATATATCAGTCAAATTTTCTGTTATTCCATTTGAAACGCTGCATAGTAAGGGTCTTTTTCTTTGTTTCAAGCCATCAGTGTTTGAGCTGGTGCGGAAACCAGACTTTGCAAACCTCCCCTTGATAGTGGAAGACTTCGTGAAAGACAGCGGTGGATCATATACAGGTAAGGTTACCTGCATTTTGAATGTTGAATAACTGATCAAATAATTATGCGAAAATGTGTTATCACTGAGCCAAAAACAAATATTGAATTCTCTTATGTGCTTTTCAGCGAGTCAAGAGGACGCCCGGCACGTGGTCATAGACAGACACCTGATAACGGGTCAAAATATACAGTCAACTTCAATCGCTGTAAATAACCTGATCTTGCTCTGTAATAGCAAATAAAACTACAGAAAAGTTTGCAGTGCCTGCACGCTAAATCATCTAAGATTATATTATATGTGCAATAAGGTATGTGATGCCATTATCAAGGAAGACCAAGCCTGAATTTTCATTTTATTTATTTTGTCCTATTTCCTGACCAAATAAAATTGCCATTTGACATGCTGAACAAAACTTATAAAAACAAAAATATGGAAGATTTGAATGAAAATTAAGGTCAAAAGGTTCACAGAAAGCATAACCAAATACAACAGAACTTTTAGCCAGAGAACAAAAATGTACCAACCAGCTGAACTTGTGTAAGGTAGAAAATGAAGCTGTACCATTTCATGCACACATGAACTTGCTTATTTATTTGCAATGATTGTCAGGGGTTAAAGAAATGAAATCAACCAAATACCGCAAATTGATGCAAATATAATAATATTATATTTAAAAGTAATTCTCCATGCTCTATGGGCTTTTGGCAAAATCCTCCAGCTCTCTTGACCCCCCCGTCAAGGCCAACAGAAGCAAGTAGGGCATTAACTAACATTTGGATCAATGGCTGGTTTTAGATAATGGTTGAGTAATTTGGGGGCGAAATACAAATTGTGCCATATAAAATCCATGTCTTAATTAAACATAGAAGATATTTGGAATTCCAGATGCTGATTTCCCAAAAGGTCCATGTATGTGATATTTTATCCTCATAGGAGATCGTAGAAATAATCCAGTCCTTGTCCTAATTCCCACATGGAAATTCCTGTTCCCAGTTCTGTAGCTAAAGCAATCCTCAAGGAGAGTGACTGGAAAAGAATAGGAAAACAATCTTATTTCACCATTATATAAATAAGCCTTTGAAAGGTTACATTTTAAATACAGGATTCCTACCTTCAGTGTCGGGTAGTAAACTACATTTTTAACTCCATTATTCCTAGACAGAGAGAAAAGTTGATGAATGTAGACCAATGACAGCTGCCGATGAGGGCATTTTAAAATCAGACAAACATTGTGCGTTCATTACCTCTTGTAACTGAAGTGATGCTCTCCACTATATTCATCCCAGGTGAGTTTCGGCCTGACGTCGCGCAAAATCTCAATGTATCTGCATCGAGTTAGAGACAAAACGGAGAGCGGGGTAAAGAGAAACCTATTACCATAATTTAATAAGTTATATTATTTGCCATTGATATTACATAATCAACTTACCTGCCCCCCAAGACTGGCTCAGCTCCTTGGCTCGAGAAATCCATGCCATACAAGTTCAGCCCAACCAGGATCTTGTGCCTCCACTGGCTTTTGGGCGACAACTGGAGAACACACTCTCTCACCCAGGACAGAGGGGAACTGGGGCCTGGTCTACAAACAATTTAAAAAAGAAAAACAATATTAGCAGGGCTGGGTCAATTCAAAGGCTGCAACATGCACATAACCTGCAATAACATTTCAACCACTGCAAATCACTAGTGACTGTCACAGCCTCTCTCACCTTCCAGCGGTGGAGTAGTCGTACGTCATTAGACTGAATCCATCCACGACTGGAGCCAACTGCTCAAACTCCTCTCTACCAAACATGCCAGGCTGCCCTGCACTGCTCACAATGCAGATTTGTTATTGTCAGAAAACAGTGAAAATGAAAAATAAGTTAAATTGTGTATTCATTTTGTGGTATCTGTAAAGGTTTAATTTAACCTACCTTGTAACGGCAGGTGGAATGACCAGGAAACAGTCCAATTTCTTGTCCTTCAGTGCCTCACATATGTGTTTCACCAAGTGGACCAACTCCCTGCATGCAGAAGGATTAACTTGCCATAAGTGACATCATTCCACATTTCAATTAGCATTTGAACATGACAGGTTTCATGCCTCATTTTAACTCACTTTCGTTTGTTCCCTCCAAGTTGACTCCACAACTCCAATGTAAAACCGTCAAAGTCTTCTGTCTGCAAGATCAATTCTTATTCGATAAATATCACACAAGACTAGAGAGTACCGTCAGTCAGGATGTACCAGTATCGGGTCTAATTGCTGATGTACTGACTTTGATTTTGTTCAAATAAAGCAGGGGAAAAAATAATGAATGAAAAACAAACAGACCTTTGCAACATCCACTAGCTCACTGGCAAGCTCCTCAATTTCATCTTCGCTATCCAGAACGCTCATGTAGTCCTGGTAAGACCATCCATCCAGAAGCAGACGAGGAACTGAGAGCAAGCAGAGGAATAATAATACCTGAACGGTGGCAGAGGAGGTTCAAGTTCATCTCAAAACAACTGACAAGAATAACCATAATGGAGTGGATTTTAGTTCAAATAAAACATTTACTCACCCATCCGGATTTTTCTGTTGGATTTCCTTACAGCTTTTACCCATCCTGGAAAGAGGGAGACTTGTTTAGCAGGTAGAACTACATTTTTTCTTAAATAAATCTTTAACTGGAACAGAAACATTCTTCTTGGAATATTTAAAAATATTCAAACATACTCCACAGTATTTTGTGTCAAACATCTTTCGCTTATTAGCATCAACCAAGAGAGATAACTAACACAGGAAATCTGCTGACTCGGCACATTGGGGGGAAGCGCGGCAGGACTTTTACTTTCTTAAAGTGGGATATCCGACTTCAATTTGAATGTGATCCGTTCACCTGGGTCATGGTCGTGGAGGCCCGTGACATCGAAGCTCTCCTGGCCCCGCCGGCGCACCTGAAGCCACACTGGAGACACTGAGGTAAGTTTTGAACCAAATATTTTGGCAATGTCATAGCCATGGGAATTCCACTGTGGGTAGAAAAGAGATATTGTAGATATTAAGTCATAGCAGGTCAATTAACGAATAAAAGACACCGATCGTGTGTATAAGGACATACTAAATGTTGGATGGCAAAACAACACATCATGCTACTGACTTGATTTCAGACCTACAGGAGTGATGTATCCCAGCACTTGTCCTTGAAATGATCGTTTCACTCGGGAGCAGTATCTCTTTTCGTCCTTCACGATGTCTCGCCACTGTGGGTCGGACACAACAAGGCCTCTATCCAGCACCGACAACTCTGTGAGCGATGTCTGTGGGAACAGAACGATCTCAGTTAGGCAGCTCACCACGTAGATGTGGATGGAAAACTCTTATTCCAGGTGGTGATAAAGCCTTCAGCCTTCAGATCCAGAAGACCGTCCGTCTCGGAGATAACTTTCTATGCAAGTTGCAGAATTCGGATCGAAAGCGCATAGAATTTTTAAACATCCACTATTAAAGACAGTCGCTTGTTTGCCTTCTTCTGATCCATGAATTTCTTTCTTGGTCACTTGATGTGGTGATATGTTTGTTCTTTTTTTTTTCTTTCTTTTTTTTTAATAAATGCTCATCCATACACTTTTTTGGTAATGTTCATCCATATCGACAGTTTACTGATCTATGCTGCTTCATCAAATTCACCACGGCTGCCTCCGTGTGCCAAGCTTTGCCATGCTTTGACCTGCCAAAAAGTGATGAAAAAACGGATTGCCGTCCGCTGCGTGTGCTGTAATCTGTCAAATAGAACCCGGAACTGCAATCACTTTTTGGCAAGTGGAAAACTATGTTACTGGTTTTGGCCCTTTAAAGGTACTAGTGCAGAAGAATTCCAAACATGGCTGTTCGGAATCCTTCCTTCTTCTTTGTGATATACTGGTAGTTCCGGATTACACATTCCTGAATGAGCAATGGTGGCAAAAATTAATCAAACTTTATTAATATTACGCGCGTCTCGTGTCCGAATTGCACCAAATTCGACACTGCACGTCCCTGGGTAACCAGCAACACACCCGCCAAGCGCGAAGCAGATCGGATGAACGGTTGTGGAGAAAACCGAAGGACACACACACGTACAGACAGACTACTCGCTTTTACAGATGGATGTTCACCCATATCGACAGTTTACTGATCTACGCCGATTCGTCAAATTAACCACGGCTGGCGGACCCCGCCACCAACAGCGGAAACGGCGTAAAGAGGGGCACATGCAGGAGGCAAACACACCCAACGGCCCGTTTCCTACAAAGATCAGATCAACTACGGGATTTCTTGACAAAATAATCGTACGGATTCCCACTTTAAATGCGGTACGGGTCCTCACGGCGGCCAAGCGCGCAGGTGTCCGTGCCGACGGTGAGGTATTGTGTCGTTGACCCGGAGGGAAGCACTAGCATGCGGCGAAGAGTCCGACCCACCTCGGTGTCCGGTCTGGGAGACTTCCTGGCATCGCTCTTGGAGAGAGTGGCGCTGACCATCAGGCAGGACGAGAAGGTGCACAGCAGGGCGACGGCTTTCATTTCAGCCGAGACGCCGTCGAACAAGCAGCCAGCTCGGGGTGGTCGGAGCGACGCAGGAACCGCTTCGTCTCGCCGTCCGTCTCGTCAACGAAGCGACCCGAGGCCGGAACAGGACGACGCGAGGCGACGCTGCGAACCGGGCACCAGGCTCCGCAGCCGTGTCAACACTTGGTTTTGACACGGGTCCACCTGGCCGCCGGGACACTGCCGCTTCCGGCTGGGCGCGGCTTTCAAAATAAAAGTCGATAACGAACTAATAGCCCAACAGAGCGCAACACTTCCCCCATCGACGTTTCAGAAAATCCTTATTAAAATAAGAGTTTTAAACCTGGAAGCAAGCCAAGCAGATGGATCATGGTCGTAACATTTTTAGAAAACGTACATTTTACAACTTACAGTCAATGGAAACATGAATGAGGAAATCCACTTCCGGCACCGGAGCGGCTCAAATGTGACCGCGCGCTGTTGCGTGTGACTAATAAAGTGCATTTGTAAACGTGTAGCGTACACAGAGGTAGACCGGTGTCCTGTTTAAAAATAAATAAATAATTAATTATTATTATTATTATAAATAAACATTTATTTATTTATTTATACGTCAAACGGTTCAGTTTTCACAAACGAGCCAAATATAGGACGACGCTGAAGTTATATCTAGCTAATAGAAGTACAGTAGTTTTTGAAATATTCCTGCTTTTATGTGGCCGGTGTGGGGGAAAAATAGTGTTTGTGTTTGCATAAATAGAATAAATCTTTCACAAATCAGAAATGGTGTTTGAAACGCAATTTAGTCTTGTTGTTCTAATCTAGTCCAGTTCTGACTACTATAAATACAGATCTAGACCTGGTTTCAGCTGGTCTGCGTGTACAAAAATAAAGTTAAAAAAAATCCCGAGGAATTTGAACGCACCATGAAAACAGACGCTGCGAATCGGAAGCGAACTTCAGCGTCGTCAATATAGGGAACGTGAGGTTTGGCGGTTGCTATGTGTTGCTATGGACTCCGGTCGCCATTTTTGGAGGATCACTTTCCATTCAATTGCAGAGAGAAATAGCTCTAATATACCAAATGTACAAGAGTCGAAGTTTCACACAACATGGTTGCGAGACTTTCGGAACTCGGAAAAATCTGACCTCTGACTGTGTGCAAAGGACCGGTTATTTAAATCGGAATTTATTTCTGGGCAGATCGCTGGGAACAGAGTTTTCCGAGATTGCAGACCCGGGGTTACAGCAACGCGCGTCGACCCCCGCCCCCACGAGTAGAAGCAATGGAACACGTGTCTTTCTGAAGAAGGGTGACTACCGGGACGGAATTCCGAGTTTCAACTGAACGCAGCATCAGTGGACGTAACAATCTCAGCGACGTGCGCTGCTATTGGTCAGTTCCACAATCGCGTGAGCCAATCAGAGTCGCTAGCAGGAAGCGTGTAGCACGTCTCGGTCACTAAATTAAGTTACTGTTCTACTCTGTTGATTTGGTAGATGTTGCAGCGACTTCCGCGACTTCCCTTGAAACTACGCGGTAGTGTCGGTCAAGTTGTCTGCGGGGCTTTCTGTGCTTGAAGTTGCAATTAGAACTCATTCTGACGTGTAGCTAACACGTAGCATAGCATGTAGCATGACATGTAGCATGACATGTAGCATAACACAGCGAAACCATAGGTAAACAACCCCGCCGACCAGAGTCGCGCTGCTATGAGAACGATGCGATAAGACGCGACTATTGATCCGGAAAGGAAAGGGCGTCGTGGAGGCCGCGACTACTAACTACTTCCCGAGAAATGGAAGTAGAACAGTTCGTGTCCAAAACCCTTGAGCTGCTGCAGGAGGAGAGAGCGGCTGAAATAGAAGAGACCAGGTACGTGAACGGGGGTATTCTGATTAACAGGACAGTCTTCATCCATCTTCATCCAACTAAATACCAGTGGTGCGAGAGAAAATGACATAAGATTAGTGTCAGGATGTCATTTTAAAAGTGAAAGTACCAAACTGACATTTCTACTTAACTTAACGTTTAAGTAAATGTACTTAAAGAGCCCATCTCAAAGATTTACGTAATGTTGTTTTTGGCGGCACTTGTGGCGAAAAGCGGTAATTGCAGGTGTGTTTTTGGACTTCACTTCCCAGAGATCCCAACAGTGTCGAGCTGTGTGACGTCGGTCAGTTGGTTTGCTGGTGGTTTGGTTTCACTTTGCTTTTTTTGACTGTTTGCCTTCGTCTGAACGTCGAATTTATTTATTTTTCTTTGGATTTGCACTTGTTTTTGAAGTTTCATCGTCGGTCGTCATGGATCTTTTCTGTGTTTGTTCGGCCGTAGTAGTAGTTAGATCCGCCTCCCCTCTCTGGTGGACCAACCACTGCTGGCTGATGGAAAACGCGTCACTAACTGTGCCGCTTGATTTTTCCCGGGAATGTCGCCCCCGACACCTGGTTTTAAAACTCAGAATACTGAAAATGCGAGGGCTTTTATCAGTGGGCCATATGCGAGATTGGCACTATTAAAAGTAAAAGTACAAGATGCCCTGATATAACCGAGCCAGGAATGCAGCAAAAGCCTACTGTACATTTTTCTTTACCTTGATTACAATTTACCAAAGAATAGTGTAGGTGGTGTGATAGTAATTTACAAGGATATAAATCAGAATAACTTTTTTAAACAACTAAAGTAACTAGATACAACGAAAAATGTACTTAACAGTAACAAAGTACTTGCACTTTGTTACTTTCCACATCTGCCAAAGAGTAGACTCCACGATAGCTGTCAGTGCAAAGTGACAGCTAGTCTGTTTGGTTTGTGCTTTCAGGCTTTGGCAGGAGAACATCTCTCTGAAGGACCTACAAACCAAAGGAGTATGTCTGCTGAAACTTCAAATAGCAAGTCAGTCAACAGGCCTGTACGGGCGGACACTGGTTATCTTGGTACCAAGAAAGCATGTCGGTCTGCCAGTCCTTCCAAGCAACAGCTTTTCACCGGGTAAGATACTTAAATAAATGATCTAATCATCTTTATAATGCAGCTTTCTTATATTGTCCATTGTAAAAATGCTGATGGGTGTTGCAGGAGACATAGTGGGGTTGTATGACAGCGGTGGATGCAGTGCAGCCTCTCAACTTGGCACTGGTGTAGTGACGAAGGTCAGTCAAGCATCTGTAACTGTGGCCTTTGAGGACAGTCAGGATGGACTCAGTGTGGAAACCAGCTCCATGTACAACCTACTGAAGTTGGCCAATGATGTCACATACAAGAGAATGAAACGGTGAGTGACTTCTATCATTTGAAATAACTTTGAACATGCAATGTAAAACAAAACAGTGATGAAAACTTGAATAAGTTGAATAATAACAATTTTCACGTTGGTGTCTGTTTTTGTGCAGTGCTTTGAATACCTTGAATGGCTACAGTAATGGACCAGCCTCAAACTTGATAAATGTGCTGTTTGGAACCTCAGAACCTGGCTCTCAATCACAGCCAGGTAAGAAATGCTTAAAACTTCTTACAGGCATCAGAGCAGTGATCTCTATTTCAGATAACAGTTTGAAACTCATTGAGAGACTGTGGCATGCTTACTACACTAATGTTAGTAGTAGTAGTAGTAGTAGTAGTAGTAGTAGTAGTAGTAGTAGTAGTAATCACATTGGGGTTGCTGTGTACCACATTTTAGCTTTACAGTAAGAGCACAATGAATAATAAAAAAAATAGGATAGGGATAACCAGTCAGTACAGAAACACCATGTGTAGCTTTATTAAATGTGTATCTATTCAGATGGCATACCTTTCTTTAACCTGGATCTGGATGAGTCCCAGAGAGAGGCAGTGTCTTTTGCCCTTTGTCAGAGGGATGTTGCTGTGATTCACGGGCCTCCAGGGACTGGCAAAACTACTACCGTAGTGGAGATCATTCTCCAAGCTGTTAACCAAGGGAACAAGGTGCGGAATAAACTTTTTAATGTGTGTATATCACTTTGAATTGATGATCTTCAGTTCCGTGTGGACTATGCCATTAAATTATCCAATGGAGTAGTTATACCTTTCTTTTCCTGTCACCATTGCCATTCAGTCTAGATGAAGTCGGGATCACCCCCTGCATTGCACTGCATTGCATTGGATATTATTTTTCCTTGTAGGTTGCTGTCTAAGTGCAGGACAAACCACTGCTACAATGTTAGATTTGTCCCACACACAGTTTCACCAATTAAATAAATAAAAATTATTATAGGATATAGAATCTAAAGAGTTAACACTTCCTGCCCGTTGAGGGAACAAGCAGCAAATGAAATGCGTTGTTCCCAAAAAAACAACCTCAAGACTTTGTGTGCGGCAAGAATTTAACTTATTAGCATCTAACTGTTTAACTGTATGTTCTGTTTGTATAGATCCTGTGCTGTGCGTCCTCCAATGTGGCAGTGGACAACCTGGTTGAGCGTTTAGCCCGGCGGCAGGTGAAGGTGCTGAGGCTCGGCCATCCTGCCCGACTGCTGGAGTCCATCCAGAGACACTCGCTGGACGCGGTCCTCGCTCAAAGTGACAACACAAGCATCATAGCCGACATCCGCAAAGACATCGATAAAGCTTTTGTAAGTATGCTTATGTGTATTCCCTTTACTACACAAACCATTTTGAAATGGCTTGTAATGCACAGATATTGATACCGTTGTCTGATTCTGATACTGTGATCATATACTTGTAAACATGCTCAGATACTAACGTAACATGACGTAGCTGCATTAAGTTCCTTTTTCATGTTTTAGATTTCATACTGACAGTTTCTTATTCTATCTGATTTTGTCCCCCGACACCCGGTTTTAAAACTCAGAATACTGCAAATGCAAGGGCTTTTATCAGTGGGCCATAGGCTCAATCACCTTTTGTGTTACCTCATTTGGCGATAGTGACTTAACAGACATTTATTTAAATGAAAATCTTTGAGATTGTAGCTTTAAACAAAGTAGTGAATAAATAAAATACTGAAAATATTAACCACACCATAGTCTTATATTATAATAATATTTATTTAACTGGAAATTTCAATATTTGTAACGGTACTCTGTATGGGCAAGTACCCAAGAGTGAGTACTTGGTACTCTTACTCTATCTGTGCAACCTCATTTAATCTTTTTCTTGATTTTTGACTGAAGACAGGAATGAAGAAGCTGCGTGATAAAGGAGAATGTTTCAGCTTCAAAAGGGAAATTGGGGAGCTCCGTAAAGAGCTGAGAACCAGGGAAGCAGCCGCCATCACCCAGATCCTGAAGAGTGCCAATGTTGTCTTATCAACCAACACAGGTCAGCAATGGCCTCCGCATTTTGCAAATGTTGTTTTTGATCAAGTTCTATCTTCGTTTGTAGTATTATTGCCCCCTTAAGGTGAGATAGTCTAACAATGATAATGAAAGAGCTCCTTGTCTTGCTTTTCACAGGCGCTTCTGCCGATGGACCCCTGAAGTTTCTGCCAGCGGAGCATTTTGATTGGGTGGTGATCGATGAGTGTGCTCAGGCCCTGGAGAGCAGCTGCTGGATCCCTCTGCTCAATGCTCGCAAATGCATCCTGGCTGGAGACTACAAGCAGCTACCGCCAACTATCAAATCACAAAAGTAAAATCTGGTCTTTTACGTAATGGATAGATTTACAGCACTTTCCTGATTTATTGTGCAACCTATTGGGCTTTATGCTACACTGCTCACACTGGTTGGTTCTTTTTCGTTCTTGTAGGGCCGCAGCTAAAGGCCTGTCAGTCAGTCTCATGGAAAGACTCATCCAAAAGTACGGGGACTCGGTGGTCCGAATGCTAACGGTGCAATACCGCATGAACACAGCCATCATGGATTGGGCCTCCAAAGAGATGTACCAGGGCAGACTGACCGCCCACAGCTCTGTGGAGGGGCATCTTTTAAAGTAAGAAAGGAACTCTGTAGTTGAAAATTATGTCAAAATGTACAAAGGAGCTGGGAGGAGCTAAAATATGGGCTAGTTTTTGTCAACATGGTTTAGAAACAAGGGAATATCAACAAATTAGGACAGATTATTTTATTTTATATTTTTTATAGTGTGATATATTTTTAAGTAGCATCAGATATAGTTAATAGTGAATTCAGCTTTAATTTTAGATCTTAAAAAATGTAATGATTTCAAACAGAGATCTACCAGGAATCGCTTGTGTTGAGGAGACTTCTATCCCCCTTCTTCTGATTGACACTGCGGGGTCTGGCCTGAGTGAAATGGAGGCTTCTGATGAGCAGTCGAAGGGCAACCAAGGTTGACTTTTTATCATTTCAAAGTTTTGTCTCCAAAGATTGCATGTTTGTGATATTATTGTAGTTCATTTCTTTAATTCTTTGCTCTCAGGTGAAGTAGACCTCGTTGAACTCCACATAAAATCTTTGACTGAGGCTGGACTAAAAGCTGTAGATATTGCTGTTATTGCTCCATACAATTTACAGGTAAGCCATAGATGTAACCATTTACATGATCTGTATTTAAATATGCCTTAATTACATTTCCACTACTGTGTAGGACTAATAATGGAAGAAAAAATAACCTGGTTACTGAATTCTTAGGATACTGATGAATAAAATGTCCTAATATCACCCGAAATAACACAAGGTCTCCTCCCATGGGCTGGGCTCAAATCTCAGTTGAAAGTCTTTTCTCTTTGTTCTTTGAGTCAGATTTAGATCTGATGTACCATGACTTGACTTTCTCTTAGGCCAAATTGAATCATAATTCAGGGTTCTTGACTTGCTATTATCAGGACAATAAAAAGTTTGTTTTTTCTGCTTTGCAGGTCGAACTTCTGCGTCAGAGACTCTCATCAAGGCATCCAGAACTGGAGATAAAGTCTGTGGACGGCTTCCAGGGCAGAGAGAAAGAGGCGGTGGTTTTATCATTAGTCCGTTCCAATAGAAAAGGTAAAAACATTGAGAGGGAATCGACTGGGTTTTTGAGTGTCATTCAGCGAATGCAGCTCGTTCCTCAATGTTCTTTCTTTCACTCTTTAGGTGAGGTTGGATTTCTGGCAGAAGACAGGAGGATAAATGTGGCTGTAACCCGAGCCAGACGGCACCTCGCTGTTGTCTGTGACACGCAGACTGTTCAGAATCACTCCTTCCTCAAATCCCTGATCGACCATATGACCGAACATGGAGAAGTCCGAACGGCCTTTGAGTACCTCCAGGACGTCGTGCCGCAGAACTACACTCGCAGCCACAAAGATGGTAAGGCCAGTGGCTTGGCTGGCAGCTCCACGTCTACCAAACAGAAGGCCAGACATTCGCAGGATCAGGACATGAAGTCAGGACAGAAGAAACCCGGCGGTACCAAGATTAAAAAAGATACGACAAACTCAAACAGGCAAACCTGCGGTCCAGCACTGGCAGAGGAACAGGAGGACAAGAGGAAATACACAGAGATCCAAAAGCAGCTGGAAAACTTCCTGAGGGACCGAACTCAAAAAGAACTACAATTTCCATCATCGCTCAATTCTCACGACCGCCTGCTGGTCCACCAGATCTCTGAGGAGCTCGGGCTCGGGCACGAGAGCCGGGGTGAAGGTAAGGACCGGAGTATCACTGTCTCCAGACCAGCTGAGGGGGCTGTGTCTGCTAAGGAGGAAGCGGAGAAGACGAAACAAGAGCCCGAAGAGGAAGTGACCTCAGAGCCCCGAGATGAGCCTTTGCAGCAACCACAATTAGACCATAAAAGTTTATATTTGGAGCGCATGAAGAGGGAGCAGCAGAAGAGGGAGCAAAACACCCAACAGAGATGTCAGCAGGTCAACACTGCCAGTGCACCGCTCCAGTCCTCAAAGAAGTCCGCTAAAGGTTTGCAGCTTCTTCTGCCCCATTTCTTAATTACCCATTCAGATGTGGAAACCTTGTCGGGGGAAACTGCAACAGATCGTAGAGATGTCACGATTATTACATAATCGCATGATCTTTTTGTAAAATCGTTAGCTTCCACAATTGCATGTTTCCATCCAAATGTCAAATATATTTCAAACCAACTCTAAAAATGTCACAATAAATCGAATATGAATTAGGTGTGTTTCCATCAGTCGTTTCGAGGCAAATTACTGTCCAATGTTGATAGTGGCATAAAATAAATGGAAGAGGACAATTAAATTATCAATCACACTTATTTTTATGACAATTAGTTGTCAACTAAAAGTTCATGACCGTGGCAGCCCTAACAGATTGTCTATTCCACTTTTCCTTCGCAGGGAAGAGTCGTACAAAAGCGGGCGCCTGTGATATCGCTGCTGCTGCGACTGCTGATGAAGACTTTGACTCTCTGATATCGGCTGTGATGAAGGCTGAGAGCGTGTGTGCTTTTGTCAAGTGCAAGGTGTCCGTGCTGACCCTGGGCCAGCTCTGCTGTTTCTGCAGTAGGCAGTATTGTCTAAGTCACCATGTACCAGAGGTAAGACCCATACAGGACCAATGATGATTTAGAAAATACTCAATCTGGTTTATTTTAGCTTTATCATCAGATGGTTTGCCAAATAAACTATGATTTTTTTATTTATATAAATTAATATTAATTCATTGACTTTTGTAAAATGTCCTTTTAACTTTTTGACAATTCTGGTAAAACTAGCCAAAACATATTTTTATGTACTGTATTAAATGTATAGTTTTAATAATTATTTGTGACTCCATTTCTTTAAATTAATTTCTTTCTTAAAATCTCCTTTAACATTTTGATAAAGTATAGTAAATTTAGTTAATCAACATCTACCAAATTATACCACTTGTAGGTTCACGGCTGTGGAGATAAAGCCAAAACTCACGCTCGGATGCGGATCAGTAAGGAGGGAGTCCTGTATGCTGGCAGCGGGAAGAAGGATAATTCCATGGACCCCAATAAGAAGGCCTATCTGCACCGAAAACTGGACTCCAAACTGAAAGGCATGGCGACTCAAAGGAAAACAAAAAGCAAAGAGAATGATAATTAAAGTCATTTTGATTCAATATTTATTAAGAATGGAATCATGTTTCTCAACAAAAGATTGAGAAAATAATTTGTGTTCCCCGTTCTTGTGTGACAAGGTATGAGGCTTATATAAAGTGTTGTTGTTTGTTTAATCTATTTTATATTGGATAATGATTTGTTCAAAGCATTACAACCCTAAATTTGTGTTAAGGTGCGGTGATGAACACTCTCTTATCATATTCACTAGCGATGCCTCTTTATTTGTTGATTATTTAGCCAGGAAAAGACCATTGAATTACAATATCTTTTCTTCCAGGGAGTCTTAGACAAAGTGGCAGCCAAAATGTCAAGATATTTCACATAGATAATCACATGGTTGTAAAAAAACAAACACGAGGGCACACATGGACGCCAGACAAGGAGGTAAAGTTATTTGAGAAGTTAAAACCTACAGTCTGTCGTTACTATGTGCATCCATTGTCCTCTGCCACCTTTCTTCAAATTCCAAAGTTCAGGAATCATGGGTGTTCTGCAGAATCTATCAAAATGTCAGATCCCAAACATTGTACTTGGCTTTGAATGTAGGCTACACCTTTAAGTATGTCATGTTGCTTGTATTGAATTATTTCACTTTCTTCAGTGAAACGGGTTTAAAATGTAATGAAAATCAGTTTAAACATGATGGTGATACAAAGTACCTGTTGGTGTATTAGTACATTCCTTGAGCTGATTTCTGCCTCTATATTCTTAAAATGGAAATTAGGTTTGTAATAATTGATTCATTCTAGTCTGCCTGTAACTACTACTCTACTCTGCAAAAATGATCGCAGCTCTCATGCTTTCCTCTTCCGTGTCTAATCTTGAATTTAATTTATGTTGATTTATCTTACTTTTGATAAGAGACATCAGATGCCCAACTAACAGGTGGAAAGAGCGATGTCTGCATTAGCACATTGCTGTCCTGATGTGTTACCTTTTCCATTCTGTATAATGGAAATCTCATCATTATCTTTTGTCCTTTTGCTCTTGAAGGGAGTGTGATGCTATATTTAGGGCCAAATTGATAGGAGGCCTCAGAGACACACAGGGCATTCTCCAAATCCTTTGCATTCCCAGGGTTTCTGTAAACAAGCATCACAGGAGTTGGAGCCACGTTCGACTGAACGGACGTTAGAAACCTTCCAGCATCCACCAAGCAGCTGGAGGCCGATGCCCTGGATCACTGTAAGTTATACTTAGTTTAGTGTTACCCTAAATATCTCCCAGGACTCCTCAAAACGAATATACACAGCTTATTTAATTCAGTTTGTGTGTTGCAGTTCAAGATACTAAATAGTTTTTCAACATAAAGTATTAAGGACGCTCATAACACTTCATACCGCAGTACTTTCCCAATCCCTAAATATAAAATACACAGTATACAACAATACGCTTTTCTTATATAGTTTTTTAAATGAAAAAAGGGTTCCCCCAATTTCAACACATGTTAAGATTCCTAGATACATACATAATGATATCAACAAAATACATTAATGAAAATCAAAACGGCAATAATTAAACCAACTTAAATTCACGCTGACTTACTTAATTAGTATTTTCTACAAATAAAATTGAATTTCTACATTTGTCAATCATTTATGTATTTACTGCACAAATCCTCTGAAGAGTACACGATTCTGAGAAGAAGAAAAAGAGGTAGTTTAAACCAATAAGTGTGTTGGTTTTTCTATCAGAAATAGCAATATAAACAGACAGATGTTTGTTAAATGTTAACATCAGAGAGACAAGATGGACATTATTTGCTTTAAACTGTCCAACGATTGTTTGTCATACAGAAAACAGTTTGAAGGTTTAAACTAACAGGCTTTTAACGCTTTAGGTTCAGACGTGAGCAGGGAGACTTATTTTGAGTGAAATCTGAATTTAAGTCCATTGATCACATGATTGGGAACAAATTCAAATAGATGGTGTGCACTAAAAAACGAATGGTTTGGTCTCTCTGTGCCCACAAATATCTGCATTAAGTCTAATGTCTGTCCAAAACATATTTTCTACAACTGCTGTGTGTTTTGCTCCTGGTAGTTGTGAAGGGACAGTTCAGCAACCAGCATCTGTTAAAATGGTTTTACTACTCTAGTACAACATATTTAACCTGCGTCACCATTTCAATCATCTCACGAATATTTAACCTCGACGTCAACGAACCTTTTATATATGTAACATTTTACCAAGCTGTCCAGGGACACCAACATCTGTATCTCTGTAGTAAACAGGGAGATATTTTTAATGAAATGAAGCCTCTTAACCTCTTATCAGACCAAGTCCTATTGTACGGCTCCTTCAGCTCTGAGCTTTTAATTGTGGGGACCATCGAATAATAAAGAAATCACTTTGAATCACGCTCTCTGATCGGTGCAATCCCTCTTTTTTGCTTTCATTTCATTACAATTAAAACAAATAACAGTCCCAAGTTATATCTAATCTGCCTTTAAAATCTCTCCAAATTAAATAAACTACTAGCCATCCCCAACAGAAATTCCTTTGGGAATGGCTGGTGTTGCAGTTTTAACAATAAAATCCTATTTACATGTAGCTGCAGATATAGAAGCACCACTGTTTTGCAGTAAGGAATAAACTATTTTGCAATTATGATTTATCATGCAAAAAAATTGGTCAGGCAAGATTGTTTCCCCAATAACAACGTTCTGTCAACAATCTTTTGACTTAAAATTAACTCTTAGATTAATTCTTAGATAATGTTTTACTTAAAGATTAAAAATAAATTCCATAAATAGCCAGTGAATAGAATATAAATGTGTAATGAAAAACACTGTGTGTTGGTTTTACTGCTTTATCTGTTAAGATAAGGAGAAGAGCTCTGCATCCCTGCTTAAGTAAAGACATACTAGTTTTAGATTTGTTAAGATATTTTAGTAAAGTTATGTTTTACAAAACACACTAAATGATTCTAAACCTGGAAAACAGTCGACATACGATACTATGTACACATCATCATAAATACAGATTCATACAAATATTTCACGGCAGTATTGATGTTGTGTATTTCTAACCTGACAATATACAACAGTTATTGGCAATATTTAAAAAAAGATCCCCAAACAGTTCAAAGAAAAAGATCTTATACAGCTGAATACAGAATCCTACATTTGTATTTGGTTGTTTAAAAATTGTTGTAAGAGCTCAATGCTGGAATTTCGAAAGCAAACCCTGTGTCGTCAAAGATAACTGAACTTCCATTCAACACTAAACAATTATTATTTTCCGTTGTTAGAATTTCTTCTCATTTCAAGCTCCGAAATAAAAATGCAACGAATATAACAATGAGTCGACAAAGTCACCCCTTCGCTTTCAAACTGAACTCTCAAACATCTGGTCAGTCGGAGACATCGGAATGTCCCTTAAACCACTGAGACTGAAGCGCGGCCTCCACTGAGGCCCGTCGGCAGCGCTCACTCACGGGTCGACGTCTGAAAATGACTGTTCAGGACGCGGAGCCTTAATTCTGTCCTCAGAACCTCGCCTGGTTCTGTTCTGTCCAACGTCCAGGAGGTCTGGAGCTCCTCGTATGGAGCCGGAGCATCCGGAGGCCTCAGGTCAGTCCGGGCTCTCCGCTACGAGGCCGGGGCATCGTCTGGCGTCCTGCAGATGCAGCGCACGGACACACCGTGCGCTCAAACAAACCCAGGCTTCATGGAGGATTGGCGGCACTTAGGACAACCCCTCGTCCCGTTGGTTTGCAGACACCTGGCAGAAGAACAGCGAGAGTAAGGAACTTGTTTTCACGAGAGCTGTTTAGTAATAAGGGAGGAATAGTTTTATGGAATTTGTTAAATCATTTGTAGTAAGGGAGACAAGAAATTAAAAATGTTTATAACAAAAATATGAAGCAAGGTTTAAGCAAGAGACATTTTAATTATTAAAGTGTTCATCAGCTCTACTAAGTTCTTTTGATGGATGAGTGTAATTTATGAAGAACGTCAGAGTAAGTTGCAGTGTTGGAAAGTAAGGAAGTACAAGTGATTTGATACAGGTCTGAGTAGGGGAAGGAAAGCAGCAGCAGAACCCACTTGAGGTGGAAGATGTGGGAGCAGGGCAGAGCCTGCAGCTGCTGGTCTCGCTCCCCGATGGACTCCCCGCACATCCCGCAGTAGAGCTCCAGCTCCTCCACGCACTGCAGCAGCTTCACCACCTGCTGCCGGAGCAGCTCCACCTGATCCCGGGTGCGGAAGATCCCCTCGCTCAGGCAGCACACCTTCAGAGTGCACAGCTGGTGACAGGAGGAGGCGTTTCAACAGGAATGTGATTGGTGGGAAATGTTCAATATGCCAACAGAGAAACATCAGAAACAGGCTGGTATTGGCTCTAGGTAATGTCTAGTAACAGTGTCAAAGAAATCTGTATTAATGGTTTTCCAGCATCTTGCAGTGCTTGTAAATCCTGAAAACATGTATGTATTTTGTCTGTGTATTTTGTCCGGCTGTGTGTGCATCCTCGATTGATTGTAAATGTGAAACCCTTCTGTGCATGTTATTTATGTTACATTGTGATTTGTAACTCTGGAGGAAAAATAACACCTTGTTTCCTGTTTCCTCTGCCAGCTCCTCCGCTCGCTGCAAAGAATCCTGGGCCTGAGAAAGATGGCAAGGTAATGCGTGGTGACTATAAATATTTGAAAATGGGTACAGAAAATCCTATCCTATATCTATGTTGAATACCTACCCACTAATCCCCCAGTCACAGAGAAATGTGAAAATCTCTGATTGTTTATTATTTTGTCCACATAATGTCACTTTGTATCCCAATATATCCATCCATTGAGGAAGTTTCTATTTAGCCTTGATCTGTCGACAAAGGTAGTAAAAGGGGCGAGCCACATTTCTAGGGGAAAGGCTGTATTTTGAGTTTACCTTGTCAAAGTCTTTTTGAAGAAGCCAACACTTTGCAACTCCCAGGTAGATCTGCGCTTGTCCAATCCGGTTTCCGATCTCTGTCACAATGCACATGGCGGATTCATAGCGAGGGAATGCTTTCTGGAACCCAGCAAGGGACAAACACTAAGTTAAGGGAAGCAATGCACTGAAAGTTTCACAAAACCTACTGACTGGTAAACATCGTTCTTATAAATAGAGCAAACTCTCAAATCCATTGCAAAAACAAACGGGTGTATATATGGACCAAAAAAATGTAAACTGTACAGTGGTGTTCAGCGTGTGCAAATGGCCACAACTTACATCAATATCGTGCCTGCAGCGGTGAATGTCTGCAAAATTCAGTAAGCACAGAGCCTGAAGAGGCCGGTCACCGTGCTGCAGGGCAATCTTCATAGATTCCTGGTGGATTTATTATTATTATTATTATCATTATTATTATTATTATTATTTCTTTATTTTGTTTTATGACACTCAAAACATGTACCATGAACATCCTAATTTCTTCATTCAGTTAGTTTGGAGCTGTATCACAGTATGTGAGTTCAAGCTACTATATCTAAGGGAACATTTACTACTGGTACTAACGCACAACATGTGACAGTGATGGTTTCACCGAGATTAAAATGGGAAGCATGTAACCAGGAAAATAGTCTAGGAGCTATTTTCTTTACATTTAACTATAGAGTGCAACTAAAAGCACTACTGTCAAAAGTTTCTCAAAATGACCTCACACATATACCCTCAACTTTTTATTCTGCAATTTTTTAAGTTGTTTATCATCAGAAATTGATAAGCCATAGACATACTGTATAGTCCATGTCAAATAACGTCGACAACTGCACCTTGAGATGTTATACCCTGCATATAGAAGAATGTAAATTCTGGAGCTGAATTCAGACAATGTAATAAATCGGAAATAGACGGCCCCGCCCTGTTACTATACTAACACCACTGAAGTCTAACTCAATGACATGAAGTTATTTTTCTGCTCGGTACATAATTAGAACAGAGTTAAGACTAAAGAGACTCTCTTCATTAACACTTTAAACCGGCACCTCAGTCTGCATATTTTTGTCAGGGTCTGAGACCCGGCACAACAGGGCAACTGTCACCTGCACCTGTCAGTACTGTCAGTGATCTCTCTGCAGCGAATTCCAACATCAGAACAAGCAAAGGCATCAGGGGGGAAATGTGAGGGGATCCAAAACCGTAATAACTGGTAAGAAAGAAATCCTGAAATCTTGTGTGTCTTTTGTAAATCTGTTGTAAATCTTTTGTGATTGAACTAATTTCAGAGGTCTAGATCCCGACGGACTAAACAATACCTCGCAGCACTCCATGGCGTCTGGCAGGCGCTCCAGCTTCCTGTACGCCACAGACATGTGGTACTGGCTCATGGCGCGATACTTGAGGCTCCAGCTTTTTCCGTAGTCATTGACTAGTTCAGCTGCTTTGCAAGGGAAGAACAAGGCCTTCTCGTAGTCCTGTCGGCAGACACGCTTCGATAAGGGAGCTTTTCACACCATGGTCACTTTTCACAACACTTTTCACAGATTCTGGAATAATGCACACTCTAAATATTAACAATGCCTGATTGTAATTGATTTATTGGTACCGTACCCAATCCAGTAATTTAAAAACACCAGAAGATTCTTTCCGTCTTATTTAACTGTCTTTCACAGACTTTGGCAGATTCTATTTTTTGTTTCATTAAGTAATCTGACACACAAGTCTTTGGACGCCACCTCATCCCAATTCCATTGAAACCAATCCTACCCAGGAAGCCGGGGGATTAGTGCGACAAATCTCCTCTGCCAGAGCAGCCGACCTTACTCTAGCAGCCCCCGTTTGGATACGCAGTATTGCGCGTGCAGTTATTGATGTTGTTCGTTTGAATCCTCTGCATTATCATACTCTGAAAATACACTGGCAGCATCAGTGCTGACTTCACAATTAACCCACCCGTTGGCACTTCAATGACCTGTCTTAAGCTGAGACGTGTTCAATCAATGAAACAATTAAGAGACTACACAGATGTATAAGACAGTTATTCAAAGAGGTAAAAGATAGTATTCAGCAAGGCTTTTGGTGCACTGTGTGCAGATGATGGAGTGTAGTTTCAAGGAGTCTCCAATAAACACAATCATGATTCAAGCGGACAAACACAGTACCTTGAGCTGAACATAGAAGTTTCCTAGACTGCAGCAGACTCTGCACTCCAGCATCTTGTCGTCGTTGTTGTGCGCGTAGCGGAGGGCCTTCTCGTAGCTCTCCAGGGCTTTCTGGAAGACGCTCAGGCCCAGGAAGGCATTGCCCATGCTCAGACAGACCTGCCCGTTGAGCTGCAGGCTGACCGTGGTGCCCTGCATGTCCAAACAGGTCTTGCAGTAGGACACCGTTTTCTGGAAGTCACACAGCTTCTCGTTGCTGCGCGCCAGGTTCAGGTAACCTTCCGTCAGGTAGTCTGGGTCTTCCATTTCTCTGGCCGTGTCTATTTGTGCAAGGGCATACTGCAGATGGAGGATGCATGTAAGGTGACAAGGGATGAATCTATATTAAAATGTTAATATAAAAGTTGGTTACAACTGTTTACCACCATTAAGTAGTAGGTTCTACAGTTTGGGGCCGTAGTAACTTATTAATGAAGTTCTCATTAACTATGGGTTGGGAGGCCTGTGGGTGCTGGGTGAGTAAGAGGAATTATGTCAACTGAAGCTCATGTTTCAAGACACTCATTTTACCCCACATCCCACGGAAGCCACGAACCCACCGTTCTTGAGATCACACTATGGGGTTACCTTTGATCTCGTATTTTTCCGCAATCATTTAGACATTCCTGAAGTGCCACAAGGAAAGAGGATGAAGCTCATCTCCCTCGTAGAGATGCTGACATATAAAATTAATGTGAGACACTGTGGCATTCCAGCATCAAATAACTCCCTCATACACAGCCCCACTGCGGTTGCATAACCTGGATGCCGGTAGAAGTGTAGGCTTATGAATGGTTCTGATTACTCACAAAATAGCATCACATAATGCAAAATAAATAAATAGTTTATGTGAAAATGGCCCACAAGTGATCACATCATCATAAGACCATACTAATATTGTTATTATTGGTATCTGGCTCAACCCTTTCTAGGTCCAATAAGTCACATTTCCTTCCTATCCACAAAATTTCACCAAACTCACATAATACATAAATAAAGAAAAAGTTCTCAGCACAATGCACATTGATTATTTAATGTGTGAGTTTGTGGTGGAGATACTTTACCTTGAGCATCTGTTTATATTTTCCCATTTCTGAGTGGGCAGTGATCAGACACCCCAAAACTCGAAACTTCCCTCCGGGATCTGAGGTGTTATCCAAAACTTTTGTCCAGACGTTCAGGGCTTTGTCTGTCTGATTGGACTGGTACAGCTTTAGACCCTTCTCTATCTGCTGCTTGGTTTGGTCCTGGCCCATCTCTGGTACTAGATGCCTCATAAAAATATTCATTCGTTGGGGTAGTGCAATTTCAGTGAGGGTACAAGAGTGAATCCTTGCTATGCACAGTATAAATCCAAAGTCATCACCGGACAATGGTCGTCTGAAGGGCTGGTGCCGGAAGGCCCACCAGGTCCAGCTCGCTCAGCTCCAGCTGAGCTGATGCAGGACGGAAACGAGATCCACCACAGCTGAAGACCAACAGTCTAAGATCATAATCACCAACGACTTTGTGGAGAGTTGGAGGGTAAGGAGAATATCTTATTCCGTCAACCCTTCAATGGTAGCTCCTCGCCTTTAGTAGTTCGCAAATTTTCCCTCGGATTTCAGCTTGAAAAACGCGAAAGAAACACGTTTCCCTACGGAGCGCTGCCAGTGATATCCCAGAATATCTGCTCCCTCCGCACCCCAGCGAAAGGAATTCTCAGCAGCCCCCTCCACCACCCTCCCAGCGCCGGCACTCCGGCAGATGGTCTTGTCACTCTAGACCATGTGTGCCTTCAGAAATTCTGTTCCGCCGTTAGTAAGCAGTCCCAAGGTCACAGCACCCTCCTCGCAATTTACCCACAAAACACACACGTCTTCTGACCAGAAGCGGGACTGAAACGCTGGGATCATTACCAGAGAGTCCCATGCAGGACTGAGGACAGAGAGATGGGGCGAGAAGCTGAATACTTAAAATTAAGGGATTGCATGTCAAGTGGTGGGCGCGATGGCAGGCAGATCCCATTGGGGGTCTTTATGGAGCCGGATATGTGTCTCGACCCCCCCCACACCCCCTTACCACGGCGTCAGCAACTGATGCTTAGAATAGTTCACAAAGTCCCTCATGTTACTGGTCTTGGGTTTCAACTGCACAGCCACTTGCAACACATCAATAGGATCACAGCATTGGCCCCTCAAGTGCAGCTTTATCCCCCTCAAGACCTCTTTTACTGTCCGCTAAGATACAAATAGGCCCTTTTTATCACCTTGCTATTCACTGGATACGTTACAACCCCAAGAAATATCTCTTAATATTAAAAAGCCTGCCATTTGTTGCTGCACAGCTTGCGAAAACTCAGGAATGCATTACTATCATAGACTGGTTACTATACAGCTGCAACAATAAGAAAACCTAGAAAAAGAGACGGATCACTTGAAGTGAATAAAATATTAACAGACAACATGAGAGATGGTTATCGCATTGTAATATAGAACAGAGGTCCAGCGTATCAAAATAAAAGCTGTCAACTTACACATGAAGTGATATAGTCAATATTTCTGATAATACAGTTAGATTTGAGGTACATGTACATTGTTGTTAGGAAAACACATTCTTAAACACAAGAATTTGGGTAAGGATGGAACAAAAATAAAAATCTTAAATTATCACTTATGCAAAAATAATTCATACCAGATGTTCAAAGAGAATTGGTTACGTCGTCATGACACATTTGTTCATTTACAGTTTAACGGAGGATGCTTTGTATTGCCGTGAGTTGCCATATTTAAGACGGTCATGCATGCGATACAACAGAAAGTGCAGAGAAATCACTGTTGACTGGTTTGTTGTTATGGCAACAGTATCTCAGAAAACGGGCAGATCCTAGCTTTGATGAGTCACATTGAAATACAAGCTAAAGTGACAATGCTTGACTGTTGGTGGCATTCTTATGACTACAAATGAATGAAGTGTTTTATACACAAACCAGTCAATACATTTTCACTGTCGTCTACTCAGACGTCAGTGTTACTTTGAAAACAGTTTGCTGTCGTACGACACAGGGGCCACAGGAGCCTTCAGGCCAGAACAAACTGCCAGTTTGTGAGGAGGATCTTGATCCCCCTGATCACAGACACCACGGATGTTGCCGGATTGAACTTTAACGTGTTTGCGTCTCCTTTTTTGCACTTGTCCCGGAAGACATATATGCAGCCGTTGCAGCTGGCGACCTTCCACAGCGAGGGCACGCAGCTCCACGCCTCGGGGAAGCGCAGGCGGGTGAAGCTCTCCAGCAGTGGGTTGTAGCAGACCAGAGAGTCTCCCTCCGCCACCACGAAGATCACGTCCATGTGCGCGGCGGCGTGCATGCAGCCTGCGAACGGCAGCATGTAGGGCTTGATGTGGCACTTCTGCGTGGCCGTGTCCAAGCACTGGATGAGGCGGGACGGCTTCGTGAAGAAGTCCATGTCGTTCTCCTCCCCACCAAGCAGGTAGATGGTGCCTGCCAGGTTGACCCCTGCCGCCCCGGACACCGCCGTGTCCAGCTGGCTGGTCTCCGTCCACATGTTGTCCTTCACCGTGTAGTAGATAATGGCGTTGGAGAGTGTGTCCTGCAAGGTCTTACCCCCCAGGGAGTAGATGGCATCCTCACTGGACACAGACACCATGGTGTGGTGGAGACGGTCTCTGGGCAGGGGGGCGCAGCGCTCCCAGTCCATGGTGTGCATGTTGCACTTCCACATGCGACGTGGAATGGACCCCCCCACCACGTACAGGTCCCCCCCGTGTTTGCACGCTGCGGTGATCTGATGGCACAGGCTGTTCTGGCCGCTCACGCTGATGGCATCGTCCTCATCGCAGTGCAGCGACACCGCCAGGGAGTGGGTTCGAGTCTCCTCCTTCCCGATCAGGTAAATGTGGACGTTCTCACCGATTTCCTGCAGGTAAAAAACAATAACATAGATCATGGGTTCCCAAACTGGGGTCCACGGCCCCATAGGGGTCAGTGCAAGAATGGCTGGGGGTCTGCAGCAAAATGTGGATTTTTTAATATTTCTATTTATTTTATATGTTAAAAAAATGTCCCCACTATATATTGTATATACTCACCCTCATTAGTGAGGGTTGGCCAGAGCTTAGTGTGCCATAACAAAGTTTGGGACCCCCTGACATAGACTAGAAACAAACGAACACCTAAGAGAATACATAACCAGAGTCAATACTGCACTTGACTGAAGACGTAATTTCTGTCAGAGAACGTTACCTTAAGATTCTCCTGAAGGACACAAGAGAACTCCTCTCTCTCCACCTTGTTGTGGTTGATCCAGGACTCAATTGCCACTGTGGGATTCTGGGAGCTTGGTACACCATCTGACACACAAAGAAATCGACCCTGAGTGTTCAAATTCACCTTAAACCGATGCTCATGGTACATGCGGATTGAGTTATGCTTTGTAGCCACAGGTAATACCTTTAATTATATCTAAGAGTAGGCAGAGAGGCAGATTAAGGAATTCCTCTGTTTGGTGCAGCTGCACCAGGTGGATTTTGGCGCAATGCTTGGCAGCGGTGTACAACTCCTGGTCGCTGTGTCTGTCTGCAAGCCACATCACCTGTGGGAAAGACAGGTTAGCCGAAAAACACATCACAGAGAAGTTCACCAAATAACAGATGATGCCATGTTATGGAAAACAGGCCGATGGATCACCTGCAGGCAGTTCTTGACCTCCACCGTCCGTGAGAGGAACCTGGAGCACTCTTCGAACAGAGCGGTCAGCTGGTACATATCTGCCATCTCATACGTGTCCTGTAGCTCCTCAACTCTCAGCTTGATGGTGCCGTGGTAGATGTAGTCGACCAGCAGCTGAAAGACCGTGGCGCTCACATCCTTCAGCTCGATGCTGCGGTTGTGGGACTCCTTGAGGTTGGAGGTGAACATGGAGCGGAAGAAGCTGCTCTGGGCCGACAGCACTAGGCGGTGTAGGTGAAACTCTTTGCCGTCCACGCCAACGGTGACATCGGCAAACAGGCCGTCCTCCAGGCACAGGTCCATGATGCTCTTGACGACGCGGCTGGAGTGGGAGCGGTCGGTGAAGGTGTAGCCCAGGAAGTAGTTCTCCTCTCCCACCGAGCCGCCCACACTGAGGCTGCCCTCCTCACTTGCTTCCATCGCTGATACTCACCTAAAAATAGATCGATGGATCGGCGCTTTATTCACCCCCAGTGTGGAATTGCGGTGCCATAGCAGCTCACGTCAAAAATAGGCCATAATAATAAAGCAATAGAATTTAAAATAGAGAAAAGTAATACATCTTGAAGTTAACTAGAGGATGGAATTTTTCTTTGGAAAATATACAAGAAATAAACAGTAAAGTCAAATTCAAATATGTCACTGCATAGTAGACCTGTTGATGAACAACAAATATAAACCTAATAAGTAACAAAACAACCAGAATAACTAAAACAATAAAATAAAACAAATGAGAAAATGTTGACAATGTACATAACAATCAACCAGAATGAACCTAAAGGTAAACAGTAACTATTTGGTAATGAAGTCAAGAATAGATTGTTGTTAAAATAATAATTATTAATAATTATTAATAATTATAATAATAATAACATTTGTGTGCATGAGGGCAGGTAGAGGTAAAAGATGTACATTTTCGTGTTTAATCGCATGTTTTAGTGCTGATTTGCCTGCGTGTTGTGTGTTGTGTTTCCAGCTGCCGCTGCTGTTTGTTTTGGTTTGATCGCTGTAGCATCGTGCGGCTAACGTTAGCATCCCTCCGCCGCATCGCACGGTTATCGCCGTCGGAGTGCACGTTCTATTCCCGCAATGACGCCATTCGCCAGACCCCGCTGCGAACAACGGTCATTTGGGGGCGACGCAGTGGTCACGACGCGGAGAACAACCGGCGGAGAGTCGTAGTTTACCTCTTCGTGGTCACTTTATCATTCAAAGATGCTCGACCTATGACCCGGAAGTGAAGCTTCTGGAAGAAACCGATGCCACTGCCCTCCTGCGCTGGACTGAAATCTTTATTATTTTCTACATTGTTATTGTTATTGTTATTGGTGGTGGTGATGATGAAATAAAAGCAAAATGCATTTAATAAAAAAAAATATTATTTTAATATTTACTTATAAGTAAATATATAATATTTAATAATATATTATTTATTTCAGTTTTGGCATATCATCAGTTTGGACATTAAAGGATCACAATCATTCCTCTGCAAATGAGGAAGGAAAATCATTTTGCTCCAAGCAATTCTCAAAAGAAACCTTTCAATAGTTCAGGGCCCTTACACGCCGTCTTCCTTCAAACACTGAATTTAATATGGCATCGCACTCTGTGAATCTCACTGATTGAATCTAAACTAATCTAATTCTAGAGGAAATGTGTAAGCATTTATCACCAAGCATTTATTTATCAAAAGTATCAAAAAAAGACATCTCTGTAGGCCATCATCCAATGATTTTTGGACGTCAAATTTAACCATCTGATTTCAGTTTGGTTGATGTTCGAATTGCTCAGGCTCGAACAAACGTCTGCAGGCAGCGGATCAGATCTGAGAAAGAAAAAAGCTGAAAGAAAGAAAAGAAGAAAAAAAGCTCAATGTGAACTTCACAGCCAGTTGGCCACTGGTCCTTTTTTCCAGTATGAAAAAATGCATGGCATTGGGTCTGAGTTTCTCTTCCTAGATTTATAAAAATAGTTCAGTCAGTGCAGAGGTGAGAGGGATGCAGCGGTGTCTGTCCGTTATATGAAACAATATGAAGCTAATACTTCAAGTCTGCTTCCAAATTATCTTTCATCTGTGGATTGTGCAAGTGTTTGAGGGTGAGTTGCAGTTCATTGTACAATTTGGTATATTGCAGTTAGAATAATACTGCTCAGACGAGCACTGGTACTGCTGGCTGCATCTGGAATCTGTTCTGTGGTCTCGTGTTCTGCAGTGGCTGAACTAATAAATCATGAATATTTCAACAGCAGATGTGGCCGCAATCGTATACAGAAGTGCCGCTTCCCCGAGAATCGGCACCACCGTCCTGGATGCAAACCTGATATTCGAGGTGATCTTTCTCCCCGGTTCCATGCAACGTCACTCCGAATCAGAGTCATTGTTTTCGGACGCACCCGAGTGATACTTGCCGCTGTCGGTCCCTGCAGGTCCTGCTGGGCGGGGTGGACGTCGACCAGGACCACAACATCGTCCTGCAGGACAAAGAGCTGGCTTCTATGCGGCAGGGTCGAGCTTTCCTGGCTCGGGTGAATGACGACATTCCCAAAACCCTGGGTTCCATGGAGGAGATGCTGAGCTCGCTGGAGGCTCCGAGGAGCCGGCCGCTGTCCCACACGCAGTTCGACAGCCTGGTCCTGGGCATGGTCTACTCTGCCCACTGTGCCAGGACCCCGGGAGGGGCAGGGGACCGGCAGGCCTGGGGGGGGCTGCTCACCCGGCTGGCCAATGTCACGGTCAAGGAGCTCCGGGGTCAATATATCATCACCTTTGCATGAATTAATTTCTGCAGTTCTTCCAATGAATGTGCAGTAGAAATGTCATGCATGCAACGTAAACACCATTACAGAGATAGTCTTAACAAATCAATGTGCTGAAGATTCTTTACAACAATACTTTTAATTGAAAATGGTCCAATGATTGTCTATAAAAATGTGAACGAAACCAAGTGAAACATAAAGCATTGTTATTGATCAATGAATATATCTTTATTTGAATATTGTATACAAGCATAAAGAGTACAAATCTTACACGTAACGATGTATAAAACATCTGAACACTATCTGAAAAAATAACCTTGTGAAATTGTGTCGAGTGCCAAACATGAACCACTTTTAACCGACTCAACTATCCCTGGATGTCTCGTACGTGGAATATTCTAGTGACAAACAACATTCAGACCGAATCCAAGCTCATTTTTTCTTTCCCTTTTGTGCTTTGCTGTTGTCAGTGCAGCGGGTCTTGGTCTGGGTCTTGGACTGGGTCTTGGTCTGGGTCTTGGACTGGGTCTTGGACTGGGTCTTGGTTTTAGTTTCTGGCTCCCGTGAAGCCAGCTTCCTCTTGAGCTTTGCGTCCGCAGCAGATTCTCTCCTGTCTCGGTTGGAGCGTTGCTGAGCGCTGTAGCACCTTCTTGACCTTCCCGCGCTCAATCCCGTTTCTTCCAGTTGCAGTTTGCTCTCCTCGCTGACCAAGGAGTCTTCCCGGTTCCACACCAGAATATTAACCCCTGTTATTAAAACAGCAGTCAGATTTGGCCACACATACAATAATACCTATACCCATACCAATAATTTCCCCTGTGAATAGAATCCCATTTGTATATTCTGTATTCTTTAATATATTTGACTTTGTTTTGTATTTTTCGATTATTTGTGTATATTTGGCAATTTTTATAACTTTTTATTCTATTTTATTTTATTTTATTTATTGATATTAAATCCCCTGTGCTGATAATTATACTTAACCTTACTACAATATTTTTTTAGGTACAATACTTTATTGGTTTTTCATAAATGTGTTTTCAATTTGAAGTAATCAGCTTTCACAAAAAAACAACGAAATTATCCAAACTCACCCATTCCAGAACCTATGATATCGCCCCTCGGGTTGAATTTGTTGACCTGTAAATTAATAAGTCCAGACGTTGGAAGATGCAGTTTAATGATGAATATCACTTGAATCTGCAGATGATGGACTCACAGATATTATTCCAAGAGCACTGAGGTCTTGCATCTGACACACGAGCTCTGCCGTGTTGGAATCGTAGACATCGAGCGTCCTCTGGTCCCCCGGACACACCCGGTCGTCGGGGTAGCGTCCAGCGAGGATCAGGTCATACTCAGGATGCCATGTGGCCTAAAAACACAACAATGACATTAAGGACACGGCCACGAAACAACACCTGACACCTGTTGATGTGGAGTGAGGGAAGTCACCTTGATGGGGGTGAGATGCTGAAACTGCCTGTGTGGGTGCTGGATGATGTGCTGCGGTCTGGACCAGTCAGAGGAGGAGTAGACCCTGATCTGGTCGTACTGATCTGTGGTCAGTAACTTGGAGCCGTCCACAGGGTTGAAATAGGCTGCACATGGAGGACAAGAGCAGAGATTCCTAAATGTGTTCAACTCAGGAACTTTCTTGATGTTCCATCAATTACAATAAAAAAAAAAAAAAGTGTGATTTTACTCATTTGGAAGACAAAGCTGAACATTGTAGTTATAGTTTGGTAGGTTTTTGACATCCATTTAAATGCATTGTCAGAGTAATTTGACATTCATTTCACTAAGTTTAATAAGGATTCCAGGTTCTCCAGGATTGCAGGTTTGACTTCCCATTACATTACATTACATTACATCTACAATAGACTCATTTGATCAACCCGGTTGTTCCCAAGAAATATCACTTTTGTTCATTCATTTTCTGTTAATTGATAAGTTTTTTAGGAATTCTTGCTCAAGTGGAACAGGCTACAAATGGAACCTCCAAATCTAATTGTGAGCCTTCCTGCTTGCTGTACCTGAGTTGATGGCTTTGTCGTGCGGCAGCTCGTGCAGGAAGCTGCTCTTGTCTCTGATGCTCCTCAGGTCCCACAGTTTGACCGTGTGGTCGATGGAGGCTGTCGCCAACAACCAGTCGCACCTGGGATTGAACTCTGTGTGGCTCACCTTAGCTTTGTGCAGCTTGTCACTGAAGATCTACAGGTAAGATTGTAGTAGTAATAATACTACTAATAATAATGTGTTAAAGGTACAATATGTAAATTCTCAATCAAAACAATAACAAAAAGATGGAGTTTGATGATGTCAGAAGTAGCGTGGGATCATGGGAGTTGTAGTCTTCATTTGTCCCATGTGCGTTTTACGGGGACTGCTTCTGCGACAGAACGCGCAGCAAACGGCAATAAATAATCGTGCGCCATCAAACAATAGTTAGTAATAATAGAGCGTAATACAGAGTAATAGTAGAGCAATACAAACAATAGTGGAGTAGAAAAACAGTTTTGAAAAAAAAATTGCGTTACATCTGGTGTTCCCTGTGTTGCCCTGGAAATTCTAGCAGTAGAGCGGTAAAGGGGATAGACACCATGACAGGCGACATAATGAAACGCTCCGTTACCAACATAAAAATTACAAAATTGTTGGAAACAAACAAAATATATAACATAGGTCTAATCGTTTTTAGAAATTTTAATGCGGAAAGGTTACATATTGTACCTTTAAAGTTTTTTATTTGAAACTGATATGGAAGCCAATACAAGATCATTGCTACAGAAGGACAAGTCACATAATAATAATAATAATAATAATAATAATAATAATAAGCCCTTTCTTTTAGGATATCTCTATACCTTTTGTCCATCCATACTCAGTAGTACGAGCCGCCCCACGTTGTCTCCTGTCACAAGCATCTGTCGGCTCACAGAGACATCCAAAGAGCAGTACCAGTAACTGTAAAACAGGACACAGGTTACTGTTACTTCATGGTAAATTAAAAAATACCATCAAACTACAATTGAAGTTCTTTGTAGAAATACACAAAAAAAATCTATGTTAACATTCAACTGATTAAATTGTTCACCACAGATTGTCGTGAACACAGTCCGTAGTTCTGGACAGGACGGTGGATGAACAACGCTCAAAGCTTTGCAGGGCCAGCGTGCCGTCACCAGAGGCCGTGTAGACTTTGGAGAGGTCCGCTGGGCAGAACTTCATCCCCCCAATGGAGTCTCCAGCTCCTTTCTGGGCACAACAAGATACATTTTGGTCCATCACAGGGCAGTGGCCCCCGAATAAACCACCACTTCAGTCAGTGACAACTCACTGAACAAGGGTGAGATCAAAAGACTGATAATGGATTAACCATGTTTTCATCCAATTTGGCCTACAACTTAAAAAAATGGTGACCCACAAATTAGACTTCATATCTGTAACTGTGTAGCCAGACCCAGGACCAAAATTTATATTGACTGGACACTGGATAAAAGTGTTTTTTATACAATGTTTTCACAATTTAATGGTCAGACAACGCAAATGAAGAGTTTTCTCACCCCTTGGATGGAAGTTGTCTTGTTGGCGGCGTCAATGTCCCAGAGAACGATGTCTCCGCCCTTGGAAGCGACGGCCAGCGCATAGGGGTGCGTGGGATGCCACTCCAGGCAGGTGATCCTGCGGTCGAAGGGGCTCGCAGTGTGACGGATCTGGTAGGAGCCCAGCGAGCGCACAAAGGGCTCCTGCAGACACTGGAACAGCACGTTTACATGACAGTAGTAGATATAATCTGGGATATTGGTTATCGTAATATCACAATATAGTTAACGTGCAGTGTGTAGAATATAGTGGCATCTAGCTGAACGGACTTGGCAGAAATTGAATATAATATTCATAAGTATGTTTTAATTAGTGTATAATCCCATGAAAATAAGAATGGTTGTGTTTTTGTTTCCTTAAAATGAGCCGTTTATATCTCCATGGGGAGCGGGTCGTCTTCCACGGAGGCCACCATGTTTCTACAGTACCCAGAACGGACAAACCAAACACTGGCTCTAGAGAGGGACTTTCGCGTTTTTCCCAGCCACCTCCTACATGGAGGGGAATTCAATTGGTTGCAATCTGCAACCTCACCACTAGATGCCACTAAATCTTACACACTCCACCTTTAAATGTTGTGTTTAAGGCTGCATTACAGTAAATGGATGCAACTTCTGAGCTTCACAGTGCAGTGAAATGATACAGGGCAAACTCGAAAGACTGTGCAAAACAAAGTAGGAAGACAATAATAATAATAATTAAAGCTGCAAGCAGCGATGATCGGGCTCTCGTCGTGTGCCTGGGGGGTGCTGGCGGGATTCAATATTGGCATGTCGCAAGTTTGATGTGGATCTGATTCATCCCCGATAAAAGTACGGAGCCTGCAAATGGGCAAAAAGTCACTAAAATGTTACATGGAATGAAATATGAGCGACTTCCTGTCGGGTTTGGGTCGCGGCGCCAGGAGACTTTTTTTAAGTCTTGGGATGTTACACATCTTGGCGAAA
>OMKR01049861.1:0-10009 GCA_900302355.1 Cyttopsis rosea | reverse complement strand
GAGTGTGGGGTCGAGGACTCAATGTTCCGCCGAGGGACCCAACAGTGCTGCTCAGGGCCATTACCCTCCCAGTCAACCAGGTACTGGAACCGACAATCCCGACCTTATAGGCAGGATGACCGGCCACCACTCGAGGAGGAGGGGGAGCAGCTGTGAGAGGAGAGAGAGGGCTGGACTGGACAGGGTTCAACTGAGACATGTGAAAGGTGAGATGAACACTAAGGGGTCAAGCAGCTTCAGCCGGACAGCACAGGGGTTAATGACAGCCTCAATTTCAAATGGCCCAACATAGCGAGGAGAGAGCGTCCTAGACTCCACCTTGAGAGGCAGATACTTAGAAAGGAGCCATACCTTCTGTCCTGGCGCATAACTGGGAGTGGGGGCACGGCGCCGGTTGGCCTGGGACCTGGAGGAAGCATGAAGCAGGGCAGAGCGGGCACGTTTCCAAGTACCACGGCAATGGCACATATGGGCCTGGACTGAAGGGACAGCAATCTCGTCCTCCTGGGCTGGGGACAGAGGGGGCTGGTAGCTGAGAGAACAGAGAAAAGGAGACATACTAGAGGAGGAGTTGGGGAGAGTGTTATGGGCATATTCAACCCAGGACAGCTGTGAGCTCCAGGCGGAGGGAGTTGCAGCCGAGACGCAGCGGAGCACAGCCTCCATCTCCTGATTAGCCCACTCCATCTGGCCGTTGGTCTGAGCGTGGTATCCGGAAGATAGACTGGTGGTCCACCAAGGCTGTACAGAAGGCCTTCCAAACTCACGATGTAAATTGCGGACCCCTGTCTGAGACAATATCTGAATGCAGACCATGGATGCGGAAGACATGTTGCACCAATAACTCAGCAGTTTCTCCAGCAGAGGGAAGTTTGGGTAGGGCAATGAAGTGTGCAGCTTTGGAAAAGTGGTCGATGACCGTAAGAACGACCGTATTACCCTCAGTAGGGGGGACACCAGTGATAAAGTCCACAGCGATGTGAGACCACGGACACCTAGGAATGGCTAGAGGACAGAGAAGACCGGAACTGGGCTTGGTGGAGGTCCTATTGTGGGCACAGATTGAGCAGGCCGCCACAAACAACCGTGTGTCTGCATCTATGGTGGATGCACCATCTGAGGAATGCCAGGGTCCGACTGAATCTCAGATGGCAGGTAAGGCGGGAGGAATGAGCCCACAGCAGGACCTGGGAATGGACAAAATCTGAGACAAAGAGGCAGTTAGGTGGTCTATTCGGCAACAATGAAGGAAGGGGATACGGGTTAGAGGCTGTCCCCTCCCCAGCAAACTGACGGGACAGGGCATCAGGCTTCCCATTCCTGGAACCTGGACGGTCAGTGAGGGTGAAGTCGAATCTGCCGAAGAACAGAGTAACTTGCCTGCCGAGAGTTCAAACGCTTGGCCGTCTGAATGTAAGCAAGGTTCCGATGGTCGGTCCACACTATGAAGGGATGCTATGCGCCCTCCAGCGAGTGCCGCCACTCCTCCAAAGCCAGCTTCATGGCCAGGAGCTCTTGGTTGCCGATGTCATAATTCCTCTCCATGGGAGAAAGTTTATAGGAGAGGAAAGCACAGGGATGCAGCTGTCCGTTAAGAGAGGACAGCACCTACCCCAGTGTCCAATGCGTCCACCTCCACAATGAACTGTAGAGATCGGTCACGCTGGGCCAGGATGGGAGAGGAGACAAAACGGCGCTTAAGCTCCAAAAAGGCCGCCTCGGCTACAGGTGTCCAGCGGAAAGGAGCAGAGATAGAAGTGAGTGCAGTCAGAGGGGCGGCTATGCTGCTGTAGTTCTGGATGAATCTCCTATAAAAGTTGGCAAAGCCAAGGAAACGTTGCAGCTACTTGCGATTGGTGGGGGCTGGCCAATCCAAGACAGCTGAAATTTTGGCTGGATCCATCTGCAGCTTTCCCTGAGAGACAACAAAGCCCAAAAAAGAGATAGTGGAGGTGTGAAACTCACTCCACTGCAGAGTTGTAGTAAAACGTTGCCACCTATGAGCTAGGCTAAGCTAATAGGCTAGCACAACACCAGAAGCTGGAAAGGTATGTTACCTTTCCAGCTCCGCAGCTACGAACTGTGGCTTTCACGGTTCCGAACACGTTCACGCTCGCTCGCTCATCAGGATTGTAGTACTCTGCTGCTCCTAGCCATCTAAAGGATGACATCCTGTGGCATCTTTTGAAACCAGATACATCTGTATATGCACCCGTCCTGCCCCGCAGACCCTGGTCTGCTGGTGTGTTGTTTGGAGTAAGATTTGTGTGGGTGTATATGTGTTCTAAGATAATATGGGTGGTAATAAAATTGCAGGACAGTCGTGAAGCACGAGGGCAGGAGTGTGACAGGCTCAAGATCGCAGCCGGCCACTACATCCCTACCCTCATAGCTTGCACCCCTCCCGTCTCGCAAACCCTCGGCCTATTGTGTGGTGTATGTATTGAGTTGAGTTCCAGCACTGGGACAGACGAAGCACAACCAGATCAATGCAGGATAGTAGCAGGCTGGTAGCCTTGGTAAGATTGTTAAATGGGTTTCCGGTGTTTGGGTGCTGGGTCACTGAGGATAGGTCACCAAGGAGACATATGGATAGGGAAACTGGAATGCTGTGACCCAAAAGGGAGGATAGCTTCTGGGTGATATTGGTCCAAGATGTTTGGATAGGTGGGCAGAGCCAGTTGGCATGAAAGTAGTCATCTCTGGTATTGAGGGAACAATAAGAGTGTCTTTGTCCAGGAATCCCATTTTGAACATTTTGTGTTGGGTGATACTGTATGTGCTCTGTGCAAAATCTTATACTGGATTTGCATTTTGGAATTCTGGGTCATAAAGAACTTGTTGTTGCAAATAAGCTTCCAAAAGTTGATATTGATGGAAACAGCTGGTTTCGAAATGACCATGTGATGTTTAAAAATGCCCCCATGCCCACCCACGTGATAACTTAATTAAGAGTCCCTTTGATCTTCCTTTGATGTGAACATGTGGTTTCTTAATGAGCACATGTTTCAAAATGCCCCCACCCACATCCTACATGATGACCTAATCAGAGTCCCACCCCCACCTATGTGATGACCTAATCAATGACTTGGATGACGTGTCTCTTGGCCCACCTCCCACCCCAACCATATGTTTCATGCCCACCTTCCACTCCAGTCATGTGATGTGTGGCCCCAGCCTTTGAGATGTTTTCAGTACAACATTAAATGAGCCTGCAGTACATACATTTTTCTTGTAATAAAGCAAATTCTAGCTTTTGGAGGCAATTAAGAATTATCTATCTACACTGACTATCATTAAGATAGCTTAGCTTATTTTAGCTTTCCTACAAACGCTAATGTGAATGTTAACTGTGCACATGGTTTTCCGGGTATCCACTACGACACTTCATTAAACTCCCAAAGTGTTTCTCTAATGTGTACTAAAGTCTAAAATCCACAACACCATGACTACCGCTAGTTACATGAAAAGATTAGACATCTGTTTATGTTCTATTTCGAATTATTGTTGTGGGCGTTTAACAGTGGCAGTAAACAATTGAAATATTAAAATATTTGTGCTTTCAATGTAAACTCTAATAATTTCTATTTGGGATTATACCTTATTTCCATGTAATGGTTAGTTAGGTCTGTCTATCGATTAAATCGTTTAATCAAATTAATTACATGACCTGAAATTAATTACTCAAATGAATCACAAATAATCGCATATATCAATATTTGCTGGGAAAAGCCAACAAATGAAGATATTTCAATTCAAAGACATCACATTATTGTGGCAGACGAGTAAAGCATTGAATACATATTATAAAAGGTGGTTTTAGAAGTCAATATATTGTTTGATTTCAATATCTTAAGAAGTTTTCACAAATACATGTGTTCATTCATTTAAGCTACAAATAAAAGGTAACACTTTAATTGGTATTTTTGTGCAGTTTTTTTTTTTTTTTTGAGAATGATGGAGAATGATGGAGAGTAATTACCCATTGTGATTCTGTTCCATAGTTCAGTAAGTAGTCCCCTGTAATAAAATGCTGAGCAGGACATCAGTTCAAACCCCCTCTCCTCTCTATGCATGGAACGGGCAGACAGACCAACTCCTTTTCGGTGCTTTTGACAGTTTAACCATCATGAACAGCAATTCCTCCTCAGCATAAACAAGCTCCGATGTGGTGCATGCAGCCATGTTTGCTGTTTAGTGTTCTTCTTCGACTACTACTTCCTGCTACACACTGTATTTTCCCTCTACTGCCACCCATGGTTTCTGAGAATGTGCCACTTCTCTGTGCGGGCGGCACCTTTATGGGTGAGGGGACAAAATTCATAAATTGAGATATTTCTTTAGTGCAAATTTTTTTTTTAATTAATTAACAAAATGAATGCGGTAAATTGACAGCCATAGCGTATATTTGCTAATGTTGGGAAAAATGAGACCCAACCCAAGTACCCAACATTTGGATAAAAAAAAATGCCATTTTATAGGTTTTTTAAGTCTCAAACGTAAAACACTTAAAGCTAGACAGAAAAACCTAAACAGATCTTTTCTCCACCAACACCAATTCTGAATCCTAAACTGTAGGTGTCATAAACGTAATTAGATAAGTAAGGATCTGAATATTTACATTATTATTTATACATTTTTCAGTTGGCAAATAAAAATAACACTGATAAGCCTTCCACAAGTAATACTTCTATCTTTAAAATAATAATCTTTGAAAGAGTTCACACTATTTGGTAAATTATAGTATGACTCTTTGTACAGTACAACTCTTTGGACCTTTTAACATGGACTGTAAACATGTTGAAACATTTTGTAGTCAATGTGTTTATATACTTCCACTGTCATGTGGATATACATTTTTACATTTAATTGAACATTTCTTGGATTAAAGGATATACCAGTCTGTAGCTCCCTCAGTAACCACGAGCACACAACTGTTTGTTAATTTTACTGGCGGTTTATTCTGAAGTTCACCAGGCATGGATCAGTCAGAATCATTACCTTCTGTGAGAACAATAAAGTAAAACAAATACAAATAAATAAATAAATAAACTGTATAATATTTCTTCTTACTTATTTTTCATATAACTTTCTATGTTTATTTTCATTTTCCATGTTAACATGAGGTGGAGTAATAGCATGCTGCAAAACATATACAACCAAAAGCCACACAAAGCCAGGGAGTTAAACCATGTGGCATCCAATGTGTTCCACAACAATTTCAGTCCTCCTGAACAACTCTTCTTAAATTGATATTTCCATGTGGGATTCAATGTGCACCGCAACAATATCAGTCCCCGGAATAACAGTTCCTACCATCTTATTCCAAAAAAGGGAACACACCTAAGATTTAGGGTTAAAACTAAAACTTTTTCAAAAGATATGTACGCTTTGAGTGGTTAGCCCCACAATAGGGACCCTCAAATCTGTGTACTTACATAAATGTGCACTTTGAGTGGTTAGCCCCATATTAAGAACGTCCTCCATTTCAGTCACTAATAGTTACCCGACAATCTCCTTTTTCCAAATGTTTCAGATTTGGAACATTGCTCTGCCGTTTAGCATTATAAATGTTTCTCACCATATTGTTCAAATTTCCCAAAACCGAAAATTAGAGACAATGTTAAAGATTAACGAGTATGAGCTACAATCAGGAAAATTGAACAAACTAGTAAACAGGCTAAAACTCAATTTGATGGTCTTTTAAGATCTTTATTGATTCATAAAACAAACACTAATCCAATTTTAATCCTACAACAAACAGACATAAGAATTGTAAACAAAACCACTGATTGAAAATCATTAAACCCACTTTTTATCAAATTAAAGGCACTAAAATTTAAAGATTTGGTTGACTTCAAGACGATTCAAATCATGTACACAGTAAAACATCCAAAAGTTGTTTCAAATGAGAGAAAGTACAAATGATTTGAGAAGAATATGTATGTTCAAAAAACATTTATTGAGGACTAATGCAAAACATCATTGGATCACAGGCAAAGGTGTTGATCTATGGAACAACTGCAGCGAAGAAATTAAAACGTGGAACATGTATGTAAGTTTGAACAAATTTTTAAAAATAACATATTGAACGGATATGGTATGTATGATTGGAGAGGGGACTGGAATAATAAGACAGGGTACAGGATATGTATGGTGTTTTTTGACTTGGGTTAGTTTAATGAATGTTAATGTGATTAATTTAGTATTCAATTAGGTTGTTCTACTGTAAGTTCTACTGTATATACTGTAAGCTTAAGGTCACAACAAAGTTATGTTAAGAGTTATAACAAGACAAGTAACAGTTTATAACAAAAGAAAGTTTGGTACCGAAGCAGACTTGTTTAGTAAAAAAATGACACACAAACTTTAACAAAGACAAAGAAAGAAAAACATAGAGAAACTCTAAACACACATAGTATACTACTTGAATCCAAGGTGGAGGCCAGCTCATGGCCGACAGGCTCTCTCATGCACCAGGTAGAGGGGCGGAGTTTTGGGGCCTCTCCTCTTGTCAACATGGGGTAGGTGGAGTTCAAAGGTGTTTGACCTCCCCAAGATGGCGGAGTTTCAGGTGTCCGACCTTCCAAAATGACGACTAAGGCAGACTTTGGACGTCCATCTTGAAAAATGGCTGTTGGGAGTAATCAAATGTTCAATTTTCAAAACATTCTTATCAGTAAAGCAACTTGTGACTGATTAACCTATTTAAATGATTTTTAATGACTAACTATTTAGAAATTGAATCTTAGCATTATTAATAAGTGAAGATTAAATACACAAACTTTATTATATCAGAAAGAAACAACAAAACATGCGAGGGTTAAAGCAGAATTATGTAACTTTTGGTATTTGGTGCCCCTACAGTTTCTGAGTGCACTTTTACACCACTGTCATAAATTCCGCACAGATTTTTTCTTCCCGGTCCCGGTCCCGAATTTATTTAACCAGACAAATTCGAACCTTATTGGTCACGTTTCATTATCAGTCTACAGTGTATGTTACAAACGCAAATATAATATACACCTAGGTTACAGCACCCCTTGCACGGACCTTGCCACTTCCCAGAGCCGCTTCCCAGAGGGAGGGGCTACCTGCTACCGCCGCTAATGTCTACCGGGGCAGCATACACAAGTGAGTGAAACAGTGTGAAACAAACCCTGTGGTGCAATGAAAGTGAGGCTGAGGTGGGATCCCGGTCCTGTGGGTGTGGGTTGGACCACCAGCCCATCTCGCCCGTGCCATCAGAAAGGTGGAGTGGCGGTGTATTGTTTCGGAATAAAGTAAAATACATGATAAAAAACATGTTCTCAATGTGTTATTGGGAGGAACGGGGCAGGGGGACGAGCAGCGGATGGAGATCGCGGGCACATGTAAGTGAAATCTGACTCCGCAGACTGCTTCAATTCGGCACACAAACTTTCACTTTGAGTGCTTAGTATTTTACAAATTAGAGTTTTTTTTATTTGCTGAACGTGAGTGCTGATACGCGAAAATAAACTAAATGGGTTTTATTTCTCTAGTAATGTAATGATCAGTGTATCCCCAAACACTGTGTAACACCTGTAACCGTGGCAACCCTAATGTCCATAGTGACAAGTGACGTAGTGCCATAAAGCACAATGCACTTTTCCCGCGGTTTCGTACGCGAACACCAAAGTTACATAGTGCCAGAATAAAGTGGGGAGGGGGCATTCTCCATATTACAAGTAGTGTTACTTTAAGGAAAATAAGTTACATAACTTTGCTTTAAGGTGCTAATGTTAAGGGTATGCCATTGTGTTTACATCCTCCAGATGACAGCAAAGTAATCATGGCAAAAATACACTGAAATTAAATTCGGACAATGACATAAATTGGATCATTTTTCATAACACCACCTGAAAATATAGTTATTTTGATTAAAGATTGATTTAAACTTTGGTTCACATTAATCCAGGCTTTAACACAAAGCAAAACAAATGCAAATGTAGTCCTTCGGTAATGTAAATCAACACAGAGGCAAAGCCATTTGGTCAGGCTGTAAGATAACTTCTCAGCAGGGGAATGGAAGATTAAAGAGGGAGGAATGTTGATTAAAGGACAGGGAGAAAGATGTGATGAAAAGTCAGTATCTAGGTTGGTTTCCAGCTAAACAACAAACAGAGTCATTCTGTTATCTACCATCCTGTTTCTGTTTAATCATTGTGGGCTTTGATCCACGGTCTGAGGCCTCTGTCAATGATCAAAGCTTTGGAGCTGGGTTAGGGTTAGTCCTGCAGCTCCGAGGGTTTATGGGATTATACCCGCAATTGGTTTGGCTACAAATGGACATTCTGTATATCCCATTAGTCAGCTTCACTACACCGTATGACATTGGCCCACACCTATTTATCAATTAAAATATACAAAGACAGGTTACAACAGTTAGAGACACAAAACACAAAATGGACAAACACTGGTTAAAATGAAGACAGATGATGAACAGACAGACAAAAGGAATACCCCCTAATAGCTGTACTAATTAGTTTAAATCATCGTAGTTTAATTTACAAGAGCTTCAGTAGCGAGATCTGGGTGGGGCGCAGCCACAACGGTTAACATTGCCAAGCAGTCATTTGGATCCTCACCGTCAGCGGTGGGGAGAAGAGCAGCTGGATTTAAGAACGGTGCATCACATCAATGACATGAGGAAGTATAATGCACGTGTTGCCATGTTGCCTGTGTAGCTAAATGTGGTAGACTGGTGGTAACCGCATAGCCCTGACAATAACTTAAGCAACTAGAGAAGGTAAGAAAAATGTGTGATTCACATAAACAATACGTCTAAAAGATTAGTGTTTAATACAGTATTCCTAACTTGTTTATATTATTTTAGCCTGCTCTTAAAGGTGCAATCAGTAACTTTGGGTAACCAGCCATGAATAGCAATCAATAAACTTGAGATTTCTGATAAAGACTGATTGGCGTTGATCAATAATATTTGATCAAGCATCCTTTATCTCATGGTCAATTTGTTACCTAACCTTTAATTAATCTACATGTTCTAAACATGCCAAACTTGTATACAACTCTAAATGCATTTTGGCCAGGATTTTCAATCAAGTTATGCGCTTTTACTTAAAAAGATATGACAATAACATAACCAGTATTCAAATTGAGACCGAGACTGTCTGAGAACCTAGAGGGGCTGTTATTAACATAGTAAACACATTCACTTTGTCCTAAATTGTGCCCCCAGGCGATCACTCATGTGACAGTCACAGCAGGACTTGAGACGATGGGTCATCTTGCAGCTCCCAGCTGGAGCAGAGAACAATGCTGTTCCCATGCCTGCAACACATTCAGATTGCATGAGTCTTTCAGACCATTTGATTGTCTGATGCAGTGACTTCACGGAATGGGATGTCCAGAGCAGCATAGTTAATATTTCCCCTCTGTTCGTTGGCGGCACTTAGAAACCAAACACTTCAAGAGAGGAGCAGCAGAAGTGCTTGACTTTCATATCACACAGCAGAACTTTCATTCATTGTTCAGAAAATGTCCCCAGTCGGCCTAAAGACGTTCTCGGTGTCTCTCAGCAGGACACCAGCCAGATAGGAATGTCCTTCGGGTCATAATTTCACGCTTGGTGAAGCTCTGAGGTGCTACTGATCATAAGCGATGCAGCAATTAACAAGAAAAATTAAGAGAAAACTGCACTCCCCTGGGGTTCCATAGGGAGGGATCAAAGAAAAACACAAGTTGGTCCATCCATCCAATAATCCATATTTCTTTCCACATGTACACACTTTGCCCCTCCAGCAATGATCTCACACCTTTTAATTAATTCTAATTATAATAATTGTGTATATTAATAATGTTATTAATTATTACTCAGTATTTCTAAATTAAAACCTCAAATTTTTTATATATCTTTTATATATATCCATTGGAACGGCCAATTTCACATGTATTTTACAGTTTAAACTTTTAGTAAGTGAACACACATATTCCATTACTTCTCTAGTGCCCACAAACAAAATAATTC
>OMKR01049860.1:0-13819 GCA_900302355.1 Cyttopsis rosea | reverse complement strand
TCAAATCCTGCCATTTTTTAAACTTTTCCAGAAAACTGCCTACTGCAGCTTTAATGGAGAACCAAGTTTTTAATAATATAATAATAACGATAATAATAACCTTTATTGTATAGCACCTTTCAAACACAACATGCAACTCAAAGTGCTTTACATCAATAGAAGGCAATCAAGGTCTGAATAAACTGGATGCTACTTGGCAACCGTTGTTTATACTGTGGCACTGGCATACCTCAATGCAACAGACCTAATATTAATGTTATGAGCTCCAGCTGTGTTTACCATGCTATCGTGCTCACTTCTTCTGATTTTCTCACTTAGTGGGGCATGTTACCATTGCCTTTTCCATTTTCTATGCAGGGTTGGACATGGGCCGCATTATGAAATATTCTCAGCAGGCAACACACTAATTCCTGGGTTGCCTACCACAACAAAATTATATATTCGGACAAACATGGGGTTTGTGAAAGACCTATCATTTGGTAACACAACACAACAGAATTGAAGTGCGTGCGTGCGTGCGTGCGTGCGTGCGCGCGCGCAGCTCTTCAAAGCTCAACTTGCCCTGTTTTGTCAGTGCGTTTGAAGTGGATGCCCCGAAAAAAAAAGTCTAAGTGGAAAATGTAATATTTATGTATGCATACACATCAAAAGCTGACATGATTCTTAAATCCAACATATCTAAAAATATTGCAGCATGACATATTTGCAAATCCTCAACACAGTGCAATTTGAACTTGACCAATGTACAGTCAGGTCCATAAATATTTGGACAATTTTCATCATTTTGGCTCTGTACATCACCACAATGGACTTGAAATGAAACAATCAAGATGTGCTTTAAGTGCAGACTTGCAGACTTTAAGCTTTAATTTGAGGGTATTTACATCCAAATCATGAGAACGATGTAGGAATTACAACAAATTTTAGATTTTATATCTGACTGTATGAATACCTCGCACAGGCATGGAAATATGGGCTTCGGACGATTTCCTCCAGTATGAATGGCATGGAAGTGATCGTAGTTTTATGAGACGACATCATCCAGATGTCGTCTCATGTAGAAATGTCTAAATTATTCTTTAATTGGTGTATCGGGTGACCTACTATAGAAGAAGAAGAATGATTTATTGATCACACATTTTACCACACACATGCGGAGGGTGACACACACACACACACACACACATGCAGGAGTGGCGAACAATGAGATATAGTCTCTGCTTTTATCCTGCCCGTCCTTCCTCCAGGGGCAGCCAGGAGCAGTAGAAACTACCCTACTCATTGGACCTTTTAATAATATCATGAAATTCAGTTGAATGAAACTCAGTTGGAACATTTAGAATTTTCACTCTTATTGTCAAGACGAGAATTTTTCCCCAGCCCTAGTCGACAGGATTTGAGGAGCAGGTTTCTTAGATGACTCTGGCAAACAATTCTAAATGATCCAGCCTGGAAAAGAATAACACAGCTGTGTCTGCTCCGACCTGGAGATGAACACAAGTGACTCCAATAACCCAAGGCACTTCTGTAGTCAAGGGCCATCCAATAAACTTGTAGTAATTGTGAGCAGACATGATGTATGCTTTTGAAGTTTAGAATGTAGGACTTGGACCAAATTAGTGAGAGCGATAGCAGTTGCAATACATAACATGCACATTCATACATCCCTCCCAGATAAACTCCTCTGGCTTCTGTGTATTATATATATTTTTTAATGCAGAGCTCACTTGGGGAATGTTCTTGTTCGATGAATTACTACATGTTTTTAGTTGTGGTTGTACTTATAGTAATGCTGAAAGACCAGCTACTGATAGAGTGAGATGACTGTTAACACAGTTCAAAACCTTTTAATGGCCACTTACTTAAGAGGAATTGGATGGCATAGATGCATTAGATCCTGTTGTGGAAAAGGATATAAAAAACGTAAGATATATGGGGTGCTGACAGTTCTTTTTATAAAACCATGTACTGTATATGTGTAGACAAGGACACCAATCAGTGTTTGGCCATTATTGGTCCTGTTGATTGATCAGGGCCATGCAAAGGTATGCACAGCAGATCTGCAAAAGCACCAATCATCAATTTACAAGTCATCAATAATTTGATAATGACCCCTCTCCTTTGACGTTTCATTCAATACTTTCAATACTTATCCCATGATATACATGGCAACTTGCTGCTTCCGTGAAATAAATCAAATAGATGAGTTTATTGGGGGTTCTGTCTCCACAATAGACAATCATTGATTAGCCCAAATCTTTGGAATTCGGACCGTTTGTGCTGGTGCTATTGCCCGGGCAGATCGATGAAGCACAGCCACGGTTGATTTTTGGGATTTTGATTGTTTGTTGCTGCCATCCAGATTTCTATTTGCCACTTTCCACTTCCCCCCCTCGTGTTTGATGTTCCTTTTTAACAGACTGTGTTCTTTGCAGTGTAGAGCCTCGCTTTGATCCCACATAATAGTCATAGCCTACATTAAAAAGAAAGAAAAAAACACCAAAAAGAACACTCGGCATCCCAATAAGCATCCCAATCCCATTAGCCACCCGGGGTAATAATATATACCGCATCATACCCTATCAGGATGATAAAGTGGGCCCCCGACCCTCTATGCGCCGCGTGGCAAGACCCACTCGGGCTCTTTTATTGGATTTGGCCCGATGCACTCGCGTCCATGTTTGGTGTTTATGAGTGGCAAATTGCTGTTTGATATCCAAATAACGTCAGAGGAGGAGGAGAGGAGATTCTCTCCTGAACAACAGGGGAGCGCGGCGAGAAAATTGCACGCCAACCCGCCCACGCACCTACCTCCGAACCATGATGGATCGGTTTTAATATGGGCTGAAATACAGACAGCCGCTAAAACAGCAAGTCTTTAAGTAGAGAGAGGGGAGCGATCTTGCCGAATCGTTTGGTTCTAGTTCTGCCCATCTTTCATCCGCCACCGTGTCTCTTTCCTCCCAGACGGAGGCAAGATGTTGTCTCGACAACCAGAGCGCCGGGCTGCTTTTTTGTGCTGTTTGTCTTTTTGGAGTTGTTTTTCAGATTTCAAGTCAGACTTCTAAAGCGCAGAGCCTCACATTGAAATGACGCTTCAATGGGCACGTTTTTTTTAGTCCAGTTTGACGATTTTGTCAATGCTTTCATAGATTTTGGCATCTTGGAAAAGATTTACTTTTTTTAAATGCGCGGCACAAATCTAGCACAGCCCAGCAATTGAAAAAATTCTAAGAAAAAGTCTTTAGTTTTGACTTTATTTTTCATGTTTGGAAGCCGAAGTATTGAATTATTCTTATGGTGCTATGCTGCTTTGTAAGACAGGAGTCCTACATACAGTGTGTTTGTGCTACCCTACCCGGCAGCCATCATTTTATTTAATCCCTGTTTTAAAGCTACATGTGATTACTTATTTGTCGTAAAATACTCTTTTAATCTGTTAAACCTGAGATGGTCACACCCTTTTGGATTAGATCAGGATAGTATATTGGTGCCGTCATTCCACTGAAACTGCCTTGACCAGAGTAGTCAATGATCCACTAATTACTGTTGATTCTGACTTAACATCATTGTTGCTGCTTCTTGACTTGAGTGCAGCGTTTGACACTGTGAACCACAGAATACTTCTAAGCCACTTGGCGAAGCATGTTGGCATCCAGAGGACGGTGCTTTCATGGTTTCATTCATATTTATCAAATAGAACTCAACGTGTAAATTACAATAATACAATCTCTGAATTCTCTGAAGTAAAGTTTGGTGTACCCCAGGGATCGGTCCTTGGACCTATGCTCTTCTCTATCTATATGCTTCCCCTCTGTGACATTATTTGCAAATATGGTGCTAAATTTCATTTCTACGCTGATGATAGACAGCTATATGTACTGGTAAAACCAAATGACTTTTCCCAACTCCTAAAATTAGAGGCATGTCATCAAGAATAAAAAAATGGATGGATATGAACTAAATGCTGATAAAACAGAGAGTTATTAGTTGTTAGACTAGCCAAATATTGGCATTTGTTTGAGAATTTGAGTGTTAAAGGTGCAGTGTGTAGAATTAGTGGCATTTTGCGGAACAGACTTGGCAGATACGGAATGGAATATGGAATATAATAGTCATAATTATGTTTTAATTAGTGTATAATCCCGTTAAAATAAGAATCGTTGTGTTTTCGTTACCTTAGAATGAGCCGTTTATATCTACATGGGGGCTGGAGATCCTTCCACGGACGCCGCCATGTTGCACCGCCATGTTGCACCGCCATGTTGCACCGCCATGTTTCTACAGTAGCCCAGAGTGGACAAACCAAACACTGGCTCTAGAGAGGGACTTTTGTGTTTTTTGCGAGTTTCGCGGCCACCATAGATTCTCCAACACGGAGGCCGCCGGACACGGAGTGGAATTCTTTTGGTTGCAATCTGCAACCTCACCGCTAGTGGCCACTAAATTCTACACACTGCACCTTTAATATCGATGGTTGTTTTATTTCGCTCGACCATCAAAACTCTTGGAGTCATTTTTGATTCTCGTCTGACATTCCAGTCTCATATCGAGGCTATTACCAAGACAGCATTTTTTCATCTTAGTAATATTTCTAGAATCCGACCTATTCTATCACTGCATGATGCTGAAACTGTAATCCATGTATTTTTATCCTCCAGACTTCATTATTGTAATGCCCTTTTCTCGGGTCTTCCTAGTTCTGCTACTAGAAGTCTCCAGCTCGTTCAGAATGCTGCAGCTAGAATCTTGACAAAAACGAAAACATTTGATCATATAACACCCATTCTGGCCTCTCTTCACCGGCTACCAGTGCAAGCTAGAGCTGATTTTAAGGTTCTTCGTTTTATGTCAAAGAAGCACGCTCAGCTGAAATCTTTAAGTCAAGACTGAAAACCTACCTCTATTCACTTCATTACAGAACATAGAACTTAGTTGAGTCCATCATCCTTTTAAACATTCGTTTAACATTGATGTTTTTAATGTGGTTATTTTATTTGGATATATATATTTTTTTACAGGCACCTCTTTGGCTTTGTTGTTTTTAATTAGATTGTTGTTACTTCACTGTGACTATTTTGTTTGCTGGTTATATGTTCTGTGTGTTCTTTTCTGTGAGGTGTATCGGGACCATGCCGCATCGTGATTTTACACCTTGAATAAAATCGATTGATTGGTGGGAAATAATACTGCAGCATAGGAAGAGAGTTGCTCTGGTATCAGACTCCACCGCTACATACTCCAAAAGAGGGGGAAAAAAAGAAAGAACATGGAGAGAAGACGCTAAAATTATTTATACACACCAACACGTTGGGATCAGCTCCCGATCCTATCAGCTCTAGCAGTTACTTCCATGACACTGTCGATACTTTCCTGTTGTCTGAAAACGGCGACAGCTGTGTGCACCAGAGGGCACTGTTGAGCCGCAAGCGGCCCAGACTGAGGGGAGGGGAGGCGAGGCAGGCGGAGGAGCCAGAGAGAGAAATGTGCATCCATCTACTTTGTCTCTGGCTGTGATCACTCTATTCTAACACCCTGCCTTCACAGCGAGCCAGTGGCTTCCTTCTTCACACGCGCAGTGCTGTCAGGCAGACAGCCGGGCGCTTTGGAAAAGGGCCCAGTTGTGTTTGCGCGTCGGTGTAACCTCTGTTTTTCCAGGTCTTCGAGCGCTGTGCGGCGTAACACTGGTGACGTCGCACACAGAAAAAAGAAAAAAATAGGAGAAGCCACGGGTTAGCACACACACACACACACACACACACACACACACAAAGATCTACGACTTTACTGAATGGCTATGAAGCATCATAAGAAGGAGTGACTCACAGATGCGATCGCATTCGAACATCAGTCGCACTATTGTTCGTTGCACTGTTCAGCTTTGCTCCTCTAAGCAGGGAAGGGTTCTATCTCTTTCACACTTGAACTCAAAAGTGCCAAACGTGCGAGGGCGGTAGACGCCAGGCCTGGATCACACGTACAAATGGGGAAATTGCTCTGAAGTTTTTCTGATTTGAAACAAATGAACATCAGCAAAATTATCTTGACGGGACCTCCTCCTCAATTGTGACCTCTCCAGAAAGTCTCGCTCTGCATCCCGACTAAACATAATGCGATGCAGTGTGTTGAAAATCTATAAATAGCGCCTGAAATTTGCTTCCATCTGAAATTCAGCACTCCTGCAACCGATGGATGGATTGACATCAGTAACCCCCCCCCCTTGTCATTTCATTTTGAAAAACGTCCTTTCTGAATGTGATCATCATTGGTTATCATGCACTACATCCCTCCCTCCTGAATCACATCTGCTTGGGCCCTGTGAGATCTGGCTCTCACAGCAGAAAGATATTAGGCGCTTGGCTTGTGCACACTATGTAAACCAGTTTGACACAGAAGTGTGATCACCCAACGGCCATTCAATCATCATCTGTAGCTGTAGCTGGCTTCATCTAGTCTTCATAAGGAATAATTATACTAGTTCTATCTAAGTAAATGAGAGAAAAGTTAAACGCCTCACTGTATGCCTGTCTTTCCTAGACTACAGAAAACCTTAAACCTCTGACGGTTTCAGCTCGACTCTACAGGCTGCAGAGCACATGCCGAAATAGCTCGTTGACTGATGCCGCTACGTCTCCCGGTAAAGGGTGTAGAGGTACGCTAGTCTGTTCTCTAGTCTGTAAATACGAGCCTGATATCATGTCATCGCCATTTTCATGAAGAGCCCATGTTCTATTCAGCTTGCCGCATGTATTAAAATCCACTTTAACTTTATTTTCTCCCTAAAGACAACCTGGGGTAATTTGTTTTGTCATAAAAACCTGTCTTTTACCATTTTACCTGAAGTTTTCATCTAGGCCATTTTAGAGACACAGATGGCCAGTAAATGTATACCACTAATTTACCACACTAGACCAGAAAAACTGGACAGAACCACTTTCCTGAACTGGGAGTATGCAAAATCCCAACTTTGTTTGCCTCACTCGCCGTAAATATCGTCAGAAAGATGCATAAATTATCTCCTAGTGTTTGATCCATTTGCCCCCGTTGCGACCACACCAAGACCCTGTTTACACCTGACATTAACATGCGTCGTTACAGAAGTGCAGGATTTATTATTTACAAGTAAAGTATTTACACAAAAACATCCAATTTTTACTAAATTAAGTCCCATAGCAACGGAAAGCAACAGGGAGATGTCCGTGTTGTCCCCACACGGGACAGTGGGGACACATGATTTTTTTTTTTTTTTTTTTGTAACAGGACAGAACGAGACAGTCCCTTACCTCAGTTGGGTTTTAAAAAGTGTTTCATACAAGTAGAAAATAAGTGTGTGAGATCTGATCCCAAGTTGTTAGTCGAGACTCATGTGGAGACGCATTCTAATGCCAGGTGTGAACAGACGTACTTAGAGCTGTCCACTTGGTATCACCCAACACGTAACATGTTCCGGGTGGAAACAGGGCCCAAGAGACCCAGCATACAGAAAATATCGACCAATGGCGCTTATTTTTTTGTTTAGTCTCTTTATGCATAATCAACCAACTCTCCGTGCCGTAACTCTATGGAAACACCACCAGTGCCACCAACACCACCAGCGCATGGGAACAGTTATGACCCATGGAACAGGGTTCCCAAACAATGGCGTTGTTAATGATGCTATCCTTGGCTTTGTTCGTACCCCAAAACCCAGCAGGCCTGCCATACTAAGAGAGACTTAAATTATATATGGGGACAGTGGTGGACGCAGCACAGCACAGCACAGCACAGGCTCTGCCTTTGCCCTGGAACTGATCAATATTTTAGCTCCTGGGGGAGCAAACATCGAGTGGAGTGGCTGCTTCTTAACTGTTTTACACACTGGGGTGGCGCGCCCTGTAATCCAGTATATTGTATAGTGTGAATGCATGCATTCTTGTGTGTGTGGGTGCTGTTGAGGGGTTTCAAGGAGCTTCTGAACGACTCCCTAGAGTACAGGAAGGGGTTGGGGTGCGTGGAGGGACTAGATCAGAGAGGGGGATGTTGGAGGTGTGTGTGTGTGTGTGTGTGTGTGTGTGTCCTCCTCACTCTCTCCTTTCTCGATCTCCCTTCCTCTCTCTCCATCCCTGTCTTTTTTTTTGCGCACACACACACACACATACAGTACAGGCACGCCAAAGACAGAGGGGATACAGAGCGAGCGCGTCCCTATAATTCTGCTATCAGCTCTCCCTGGGGCTCACCCTGTCTGTGTAGGGAAAGAAAGGGAGAGAAGGAGAGTGGGAGAGATAGATATATTCATGGCAGTCCTTCGCTTTGTCATACCAAATGTGCCTCTCCGATGGGATTTGACTTTTCACTTCCAACTATACCTGTCTCAGATCAGAAGGTTGGCACATCCCCAAGCCAGTCCCCCATATGTACTTCTTCCAGCCTTTCCTCTTCTAGTGTAATTGTGTAACTTTAATTTTTTTTGTAACTCCAACATCCATGCCAAGGCGGCGGCAGAGGGAGAGAGAGAGGCCACCTCCTGCATTTGTTTCCATTTTTGAGCTATTAAACGGTGTGTGACGCTCCCTGCTGCAAGCCATTTGAGTCCACAATCACTGTCATGTTTATGACAAATAACTGATTTTATCAAAACATATCAAAATGTCCTGTTGGAATGGTACTTGGCAAAAAGTGAGGCATGATTATTCAGGCTGGCACGCCCACTCACCGTAATAAAATAAAGGCGTTTCTTCACACTCGTTCTGCCTCTGTGACTGGCTGACTGCAGCCTATTGACACCAAGTCTATTGAGCCAGTCAGAAATCTATGTAGAAAAATCCTCCACTTCAAAACTTTACATTGAGATTGAGAGGTAGGCATAGTTAACTTTCACTCTCTTATTGAGAGAGTCTTGGTGAGAATCTACTTTGTTTATTGCCAGTTGCCATGGTGTCGCTAATGCGCAGCGTACACTTACTACCTGCGCTCCCATTTTTAGTTTGGAGAAAAAAAATAATGAGGGAAAGCAGGTGACGCATGCAGAGGGCGACGACTATCTCAGAAGCATGTTGCCACAGAGGAAAATGTTGAGGTTTGAAGACTTTTTAGTCATTTATTTTTCTCAGCCGCTTCACACATACATTGGAATTGGCTTTATAGAGCCAGTATACAGAGTCCTTTGGGAGCCCCCAAAACACCTTTAATTACACCCAATTCAAATGGATGTCTTGATCTCCATATCTATGCCAGGGTTGCATATATGGAAAATACAGACTTTATTTTCTCTTTACAGCTATTCGTCTTAACTGGTAGTGAGATTCTCAGGCATTTCACCTGTAAAATGAAAGGCACAATAGAACGATGAAGCTTGCGTTATAAGGGAGAGAGTGTGTACTTGTGTCTCTCTGTTGCTGTATTTGTGTGCATTGTATATATTCTCAAATGACTCAAGGATGCCGTCACCTTGCAAATTAAGGGGTTTCATTATTATTATTATTGTTATTATTATTATATATTTTTTAACTATTATTTATTTATTTATTTATTTATTTATTTATTTATTTATTTATTTATTTATTTATTATTATTTATTTTTCTACAACACTACATCAAATGAGGCCCTGAACCTGATGTTAGGCCCCCGGCCCATGTCATCGCTGCCAATTTGCAGAGTGTAATGAAGGAAATGAGAGCTCAAATAAGATACAATTTAAATCGAGTCACTAATTAGGAAACATAAGCCGCGTCCGCCGATGCTCTCCCTGCTCATGTACCTGCGCGGCCCCGGGTAAGATTTACATTTTGACTTTCAGTTTCACTATTGATTAGCCGGCGTACGTTTCGGGTTTCACATTTTTTTGCCAGAGATCTGAACAAGTGACATAAATATGTGCATGTTAATGAGCTTGTTGTAAGCCATAACATTAGCATTTAATTATTTATGTGATCAAATCGGCTTTACCGATAATAAGAGTGGCTCAACACACCATCTGGTTGAAATCGGCACAAAGCGTGCAGGGAATATGTTGAAATAGACTTGAATGACTGGAGGGCAGTGCCTTTTTACGTACTTCTCAATTTACAGTTGGTTACAGTCACAATAGTTCTTAGTATATTTGAGGGGGTGTGTAACCGGGCAACCCTGGTGACACGTATGTTACCTGTTCACCATTTTCACCCGTTTTTTTAAACCGCTCCACAGCGTGAAAACACCTGCTTGAACTCCGAACTCAAAATTGCATGTTTAAAAATGTTATAACATATATATTAAAACACTGATTTGAAGTAACGAGTACTTATGTGTTGGACTGAATACATACTCTCTCTTACTGAATTTGTTAATTAGCAGAATTACATTTAGTTATAGGGTTAATGTGTTCTTAATGAAAGTTTGTCTGACACAAACAATATGACCATCCGATAATTCTTAAATCTGTAATTGCAACTGCATGCCTGCGAGGGAGCCATAAAGTCGATACACCCATGACAACAGACACTTCTTTACAATACCTAGTAACCAACCATGATATCTGGTTTAAAGGGTTAAAGAAGTTTTGCCAACTGTAGGTAAGTTCGGATAAACGGGGTTCCTTCCCAGGAAAGGGTTGCCAGATCTGCGTTGGCACATACCCTTTCTTTCATCGTCTTCCAGCAGTTATTGATGAGAATATACGTCTGCGTGCCTATCTATCACCACCCATGTCACCTATGAAAACGAGATCGCTGTAAATGAAATCGTTCCTTTGTTTTGCGTGTTGCAGAAAGTCTGCTGCTCGCTGCTCGCGGTGGCTGCGTTGAGGAAGTACCTTGTGTTCAACAAGCGGCGTACGCTCCACACGCCGAGGAGACGGTTGATTCCATATTTATTTATCTTACACACACACACACACACACACACACACACACACACACACACATACAGTACAAAACTAGAAACAGTCATGATGCGTACGCATGCATAATTAATACACACAGGCACCTAGACACATCGAGCTGCGTTAACATTCAGGTTTTGCTGTGCTGGCTTAATTAGTTGTTTTTAGCAATGCTGCGCTAGACTTAAAAAGCCGACGTCAGGCCGTATCAACGGCACAAACGGCTATCGTGCGGGGGCCGCACTAAACGGCGTCATTACCTGTTGATGACATTGTCGGCGCTGTGATCCCGGTTGGTTCCCTTTGGTCAGATCTTCAGAAGCCTTTCCTGGGCGATATTTTGTGATGTCCTGGAAATGCCAGCGAGGCAACCAGTTTAAAAACTGGGTCGCGGTCCTGTTTTCCCTTCACTCGCTACCCGCTCACATCAGCGTCCCCCAACCCTAATTTAAGGATACAGGCCTGGGATTCACTTCTTACTAAAGGCTGTTTCACACACGTGTGGCACGGATCAGCAGAAGTTCCACACACACACACTATTTACAGTGAAGTTCTGTGTTTCATTTCATACTGTATTAAAAAGAAATGGCACCCTGCGATGACAACATCCTTTTTTTTTTTTAAGGAAAAAGGACATATCCATCCAGTTTGGGGCGGCATACACAGCTGGTATTAATGTAATAGCAGCTGTTAAATGTGGGAAGTTGTATCAACTTGTCTGTCACTGCAAGACAGTGAGCTGCTCGGCTGACGTTACTGCCGGATAAATGAATTTCAGCTCTGCGTTTTGGCTCTGCACTTTGAATAAAATTGGCGGTTTCACTTCTCTCGACTACATACATTCTCCTATTCTGGCTGCACAGAGGGTAAACTGATGCTGGATATCATCTGAGAAAAGGCAACGTTCAAGATTTTTTCCTCTGCATAAAAGTGCTTCCATAGCAACACATTGAATCGATTTTTACAAAGTAAACATGCATTGAATTTGCACAGGGAAGTGTCCTTTGTGTCAAACAAGCATTAAAGGACAGGTTCACCATTTTTCAACCCAAGCAATAGCTGTTGGTGGCACCAACTCGCTGAATATTTTTCTATTGAGAAACTTCCCCCAAAAATGGGAAACTCACATTATAGTCACATGTTTTTTTAGTGTTTTAAATAACAGTAAGATCACGCTTTATTTGAAACTACTTTTTGCAATTGCCACTGTACATCCAAAGCATAATGTTGGCTATAGTAGGTTGCCAATAAGAAGGGACACATCTTCCTGTTTCTAAGACTGTTCAAGTCTTATGTTAGTGTGGATGTAGTCAAACGAGCTGATTTGCATGAGTGCAAAAGAGTCCATAAAACCCAGAAAAACTTGATAAAAGGCTTTTTGGAGGAGAGTGGTAAGTTACTCAATAGTAAAGCGTTATAAATGTTATAAAAAGTTTTATAAATGACTTGACTCATTTTAATAAGGCTTGGGTTGTAAAAGTGTCAGTTATAGTGACACCGATCGTAGTCTTTGAGCTCCCCAGTGAAAATTAACAATATGCTCAGTGTTCAAACAAACCCTTTCTTCCTCTCTCCGTGCCTCTTATCTCTTTCTCGCCGGCTTGCTCTCCATCTCTCTCTATCCAACTGCCTGTTTCCCATGACTGATCTCCCCCTCACACTTTTGCCTGCCCTCTCTCCGTCCTCCTCTCTCCCACTCTTGAACATAGTTAATTTATCTGTCACCCACAGAGGAGCCCAGGCCTCTAATCCCCTTGCTGCTGACAGGCTAACGCTGCCAGCTACAGAGCCTCTCACGCCACGCGGCCCCACACTGATGGTGTTTTAATGTTGCCCCCGTCGCCGTTTTCTTCCCTCTCCGCCACCATGTGTAAAGGAGGGGGTGTGGGGGGGGTAATATTCGCCCCCCCACCACGATCAATTAGTGTTTTGATACCAGTCACGTTTCTGCTCAGATGCTGTCGGAGCATAAGCTGCTCTCCCACGGGCATCCCAGGAGCCCCTATCGTGTTGCGATCCAGCAAAAGCTCATTGTTTTGTTTTGTAAACATTGGGTTCTGGGAAAAGCTCTGTAGTTTTGGATAATCTTTGGATGAACCTAATTGTTGGACATAGATTCTTGTAGAGGCAAATGGAGAGAGAGAGAGATGGAGACTACAGGCCGCATTGAACAATGAAACTTATTTTTTTTATGTAGAGAAAGGTCAGACTTTTAAAGGCGAAATCGGTAACATTGGACAATTGGCGACAAATCGCGACCGCTAAAGGACGCCATAGAAACTACACCAACATTGCCGAACAGCTCTTCCTCCACGATCGCTTCTTAGCCTTCGTATCACAGGGATCGGCCATGCTTGAGCAAATAAAAACGAAACCCGTTACCGGGGATATAAGCAGTGCAGTTCAAGGGGCGGGGTTGGAGTGGAGATTGACCATGTCTAGGGGTTAGGACCATTTCCAACTAAACAGAGACTCCAGTGCAGACAGCCTGTTTTGAGAGCTTGAAATCTCAGCCATCGAGGTAACAGCAGACTGACTGGCCTTGATCAATAACATTTGCAAACCCCGCCGCTATTTCATAGTCAATTTGTGAAAGAAGTTATGCTTGGTGTACTTATTGTACCTTTAAAACTACTTCTTGAGTGTATTTTATTCCAAGTTGAGCATGTCCTGTTTATAATCTTGTAGTTATCTTGTCAAGCGCTATGCATATCATTAGTAAATCTGGAATTTGTTCTAATTGAGAGAGAGAGAGAGAGAGAGATAGATAGATAGAGTCTTTATTTTTTTTGGAACTGAATCAACTTGGAGGTGAATCAAAGCAGACAAAAGGAAGGAATCCTCTTTTGAATTGGAAATCCTTTGTTTCGAACAGTTGTCCACATCAGAATGCTGCTAGGCTGGGGACTGCGTCTTTTGACCGCAATGCAAATGCATTTATTGTCGCGGGGAGAGAACATGATGGAACATATCGATGC
>OMKR01049859.1:0-10695 GCA_900302355.1 Cyttopsis rosea | reverse complement strand
ACCTACCAAAAACAGGGGTTCGAGAGTTGCAGTGAGCAAGATTTTGAGACTTCACTGTAGCCTATGTGAACACAATGCTAATGCTGCCACCTAGTGGCCAGAGGTCCACATTGCAGCAGCATAGACTGCCTACAACAACTAAATTATAAACTAATTTATCAGTTTGATAAATATGTATAAATATATTTATCAAATTCACAAGTTAATTTACACATTTAGTAAATATAAATAAATCAATATAAATATATGTATTTATTCTATATTTTAAAAACATATGCTTGATTTGGAATTCAAATCTGTCTTAAAATCTATGCTTAATATTTAGGAACATAATGACATAGTAGGTCAGGTCCTCTCATGTAAATCAATGTCAGCTATTAATTGCATTCAGGGGTGACAGAGAGCAATAATGGCACTAGGATAATCATTGAGCATTATTCAATTCAATTTCACAAATTTAAAGTGCCAATCGCGAAGATTTCCGTTTCGTTGTTTTTGGCGGCACCTATGGCGTAATTTGAATTGCAGGTGTGTTTTTGCACTTCAGTTCCAAGGGTTCCAAACAGTGTCGCCTGGGTGACGTCAGTCAGTTTCCTTCATCTGAACGTTGAATTGTTTATTTGCATTTGCATTTGCACTTGTTTTTGAAGTTTCATCGTCAGTCATCGATCTGTTCTGTTTGTTCAGCCATAGTAAACCTTTACTCACAAGAGTAAGAGCAGAGACCGGAAAAACAAAGTACGCCGCGTGACTTCCAGCCGGCCGAGGGGACGGCGTCTAGTGTGGAGGTGTTTAGTGTGACCGGCTGGGGCTCGCTACCGGGCTGGGGCTCGCTACCGCGTCACTAACTGCGCCACTTGTGATTTTTCCCGGGAATGTCACCACAGACACCCGGTTTTTAAAACTCTGAATACTGCATTTAATTTCTTTAAATGAAAATCTTCAGAGATTGTAGCTCGAAAGAAAATGTACCTTTCAAAGGGAACAAAATAATATTAAAGAATGAATTTTCAATTTTCATATTTTGAAAGAATTTACAATTTTATCATGTTTAATTCATCACCCGCAGTCTTATTGTTTTGCTGTAGGGGGCAGCAGTGCGCTGGGGTTAGAGCATCCTGTGTGTTTTACTCAAATCTAAGCCTCATTATAAAGAAGAATGATTTATTCATCACACGTTTTTTTACCACACACATGTGGAGGGTGACACACACAGGAGTAGTGAATGATGAGATACAGTCTCTGCTTTTATCCCATCCTGGCTGTCCTTCCTCCAGGGGCAGCCAGGAGCAGTGGGCAGCCCTCACTTTGTCGGCGCCCAGGGACCAATTCCAGGTGGTGGGTCCATGCCGTGGTCAGGGACAGGACAGGAAGTGTTCTGCATGTTTTTAGTCGGGGTCCTTATGTTGGAGGAGACCCAATGCGAACACGGGGAGAACGTGCAAACTCCACACAGAAAGGCCCCTGATTGGGAGATAACCTACTGGAGCACGGTGCCAACAGTGGTGGGAATTGAACCCAGACCCTTCTTGCTGTGAGGCAGCAGTGTTAACCACTGAGCCACCGTGCCGCCAAAGTCTATGCACTTGGGTTTAGTTCAGAAAAAAAACACAAAAATGTAAATAATTTTTGCTGTGAATGTTGTTGTCATGATGGCGATATAATTTGCTTTTTTCTTTTTTCCCCCAAAAATGAAGAAATATGCTGGCATTCTATTTCAATGTGTGCGTCAAAAACATGGAACAAATCCTAGTTTAAACAGTTTTTCTTGTACTTCTGGGCAAGGTTTCCTGACCAACTGCTGACAAATATTTAACTTTACACATGAACAGGTTTAAGTATGAATACATTTAAATATAGATGATGGACTTTGGATTGCAAACACTTGCACTTGTGGTCTTTTACTGTTTGTAGTTGAAATTTAAGATTTTACAGTCACATTTATTGGTTCTACTGACAAATTCACATGAAGTCTACAACCAGGTGCTAACTGTCGAACAGGAAAAGCTATTTTTCCTCTGGCTGCAGTAGAATTGGGGTTAAACAACGACGAACATCTGTCTTATTTGGAAGAATTCAGGAAACAAGACGTCCAGTTTCAAATAATAAAATGACTGATATAATAAAACAGATATAATAAAATAAAGAGATTTCATACATTTGGTGTGATATATGATGATATTATGATATATTGTGATATTTTGGAATTGTGCTGTTAGTGTCAATCTTCTCTGACATTCTTCTGTTTTGGGCTGAGTTAGAATATCTGCTTGTGTGGTTACTGTCACCTTACATCACTGTCGATGTCTTCCTGTTCTTTGTAGATATGCCGCCAATGATGGATGTAAAGGGGGAGCCAGGGCCTCAAGGAAAACCTGGACCAAGAGGGCCTGCTGGGCCACCAGGGGTTCCAGGAAAACCTGGATTGGGAAAACCAGGTCTCAATGGTCAACCAGGTCCCCAGGGTCCTTCCGGATTTCCAGGAATTGGCAAACCTGGGCTACCAGGCCTCCCAGGGAAGCTAGGGCCAAAGGGCATGCCAGGGCTAAATGGCGAGGTTGGTCCTCGTGGTGAGCCAGGCCCCAGAGGTCTTTCAGGGCAGCCTGGTCTTCCTGGCCCTGCTGGTCTGTCTCTGAATGGGAAACCTGGGGCTTCTGGCATCAGGGGACCCCCTGGGTCACGTGGAGAACCAGGGCTGAAGGGGGGGCCTGGTGTTCCAGGTGAGCGCGGAATCAAGGGTGAGAATGGAAATGGGAAACCAGGACCTTCTGGTATTAGGGGCCCACCAGGGCTGAAGGGCAGTTCAGGGCTACCTGGCCTACCAGGTGTAGGTAAACCAGGACCAAATGGATTGCCTGGGCAGCCAGGCATCAAAGGTGATCAAGGGCTTCAAGGGAACCCAGGAGAGCCAGGAGAGGCTGGGGCTACAGGTCTGCAGGGTCTACCAGGACCTATTGGACTGGGAAAGCCTGGCCTAGATGGCTTGCCTGGAGCACCAGGTCCACTTGGGGCAAAAGGGGAACCAGGGACTCGAGGCTCTCCTGGATTTCCTGGGGCTCCTGGGTATGGTAAGCCTGGACTGATTGGACCAAAGGGAGACAAAGGGCATAATGGGTTGCCTGGGCTTCCTGGAGATAAAGGAGGGGCAGGAATGGAGGGCCCAATGGGCGAACCTGGCCTTGATGGACAACCAGGATCTCCAGGACTACAAGGCCCTATGGGGCTCCCAGGAAAACATGGTATGCCCGGATTTAAAGGAGAGATAGGCATCCAGGGACCCCCAGGCATGCCTGGGCTCAGAGGTGACCAAGGGCCCAGTGGGCTTCCTGGAAAAGCTGGCATCCCTGGGGACAAGGGCATCCCTGGTCCTAATGGGGCAATTGGAAAACCAGGACCCAAAGGTGATGCAGGACATGTTGGCTTGCCAGGGAATCCAGGTCTTACAGGGGCCCCAGGGATCAAAGGTGAGACAGGGTTTATGGGAGCACCAGGACCCAGGGGTCAGTCAGGCATTCCAGGTCTCCAAGGGCCTTTAGGCCCAATGGGACCTCAGGGTGTCCCAGGACTGAGAGGTGATTCTGGATTGCCGGGAGCTCCAGGACTGGGCAAGGTGGGGGAGAAGGGGACTACAGGTCCCCAGGGTCCTCCAGGGAAACCAGGGATTGGTGGGCTTAATGGCAACCCTGGGCCCCCTGGTCCTCCAGGGCCCCCTGGTCCTCCAGGAAATGGCCAAACAGTTGTGGCAGGACCATCAGATTCACAGTTAGAAGGAGATGAGGTACCCGGGGACAGAAAGAAGCCTGTGTACAGTTACGGGGCACTCTCTGCTTCTGTAGCACCTGCCTTCACTGCTATCCTGACGACGCCCTTCCCTCCTTCTGGAATGCCAATCAAGTTCGACAGGACCCTGTACAATGGGCAAAATGCCTACAACTCTGCAACTGGCATGTTCACCGCCCCGATGTCTGGTGTCTACTACTTCGCCTACCACATGCACGTAAAGGGAACCAGTCTTTGGGTGGCTCTGTACAAGAACAATGTGCCAGCCACCTACACCTATGATGAATACAAGAAGGGCTACATGGACCAGGCGTCCGGTAGTGCTGTTCTGGAGCTGAAGGAGGGAGACCAGGTGTGGGTCCAGATGCCCTCGGATCAGGCCAATGGCCTCTATTCCACAGAGTACATCCACTCCTCCTTCTCAGGATTCCTGCTTTGTCCCACATAACCTTGTCTTTTCAATCAAATGCCCCTGGATTGGCACCTCAGAGCAGCCCCATATCTAAAACACACCTGAAGTCATGAAGTCAAAACATGAGAAAAGTTATCATTATTATGCCATGATCTTGATCGGCATTACCCTCAACAAGAAAAAAAAACTTTGTTAATGACAGATGGCGAGAGATAAAAGGCAGGGGAAGGATATTCATGCTGTGTTTCATTCTGTTTTGTTGTCTTTTAAATGTCTGTTATGGTTTATGTTTTTTGTTGTTGCTGTTTTTTTAGCTTATATTATTATAATTATTGTAATTGTTATAATTTTATTGAATTTATTTGTCCTTGTCGCCATTCTTGTTTCGTATCGGATTCCGACTATTAAGTGCCTTACTTTGCAATGTGTAAGTAACAGACCCTCCCTTGTGACTGCACATCCTGTCCACATGCTCTGACACAGTAAGGATGACATCGCCGGACCATCTGCAGTCCGGCTGCAGTCAATTCACTCGTTGGGAATGACAGATATTGACAAGTGAACAGCAACAACATACAAGCAAGATAAATAGCAATCCATGAGGAAAGATACAACCAATATCCATCTACCCTTCCATTTCAGTGTGTCGTTACTTTCAAAGCCTACTCAACTGGCAGACTACAAAGGGTTGTGAGCCATCACCCTAAGCCATCACTGACAAAAAGTGCCTTTCTTAATCATTAAAATGTTTCATTCTTGATATCTCTTGGGTTCTAACCCAGTTTGAGGATTGAGATGGTATTTTTTGGTAAATTCAGTCTAATTGTGGCATGGAAACTGTATAAAACCCACAACAAAAAGACACAAACTAAGGAGTAGCAGTATCAGAACTACTAACATCACCACCAAGTGCCCTTTTGAAAAGCTTTAACACCATGCAAGGACAACAAGATCTTTATATGTTTTCTAACGTTTCACTTTAGGTTGAGGGCTATATACAGGTAAATATATACACATACACACATAGTAGTTGAATAGATTCTGGATTCATTCCGGATAGAACGCAGGCTTCCTCATACTTTTCTCAATTCCCCCATGTGCGCTCCATAGGCTGTCACGCCATCGCATCATGAGCTGTAACAATCGCTTCTTCTAAATGCGCCTCCGGCCACAAAGGTCACAACGAGCGAGCAATCTAAGATCATAGACTACAAAAGCGAAATCTGTGTACAATCAATATTTTCAAGAACTTTGCATTGAAACAGCCCTGCGTTGCAAAAAGCCCAATTTTAGCTCGTCTTCAAGATCGTGTCTCTTTAGGGCTGAATAATGTCAAATTACGCAGGTACAGAAATGCATTGGTCTTCGTAGACTCGGCGAGTACAGAGACTGACTGGGAGCCACGGATTGAGAAAGACAGGTTGCATAATATTTAACACGTCTCTACCAGATTTCTGAGAGAAGGTGCGAGCCAGAGGTAGAAGCTGCATGCTCCGCTCACTTCTGTTGGTTGAAATATTAAATTTACACACTGACTATGCCTGTGGGTGCCTGTGTTTTTGTGTGTGTGTGTGTGTTACTGTCACATTCCAGCCCAACATTTCAGCCCAGCACTTCCGTCAGGATTATAATAGGTTCCAGATGTTCCCAAAGCTTACAATTTAGCCAACGTGGGGTAAATGTTTAACAAGGAAAGGTGGGATAAGTTAACAAGGAAATTTACGGATGTTGATAACATTCTTTATAAGTGCCTGTTCGAAATAAGGGTATTGATAGAGAAATCTGACGGTGATATGCATCATTCAGGTGGTGGAAGAAGTCGGGTCAAAATATTTTTTATGTCAAGTTCTTCCACAAAATGTCCTCATTGTACTAAGTTGAAAAGTACAATTTTGCAAAGTATATCAAAATCTATATTCTACCACGGGCTGCAGTGTTAAAGTAAAAATAGTGGAGAATGACGACAATAATGATGGTTGTGATTGAAAACAGGGCTATCTTGTTTTTGGTGCATACATATGGATTCCAATGTAAAGTGTTATTACATAATATTGTAGCGCTCTGGACGGTTCACGTGACAATAACCTTTTCATCACAGTGAATTTAAACTACCTTACACCCTAATGGTGGATCGTCAATATGCAGGATTTTTGCCAAATAGTGATCTCTGTAATCAAAATGAATGTATGCAGTTTGACTGATTGATAATAATAACAACGATATAACATCTATGTCTTCAAAAACACTTAATACACACATTTCCCAATCAGGTCTTAAGAGTATTTTATACATATATGCAAAATATGCACTTGTTCCGGCCATTTCTGTCTCCTGACCTGGACAAACTAATGATCAGATTATGTATCATTGTAGAGTCTTATTGACCGTTGTGTACTGTATGTTTTTCTGTTTTCTTTCTTTTCTCTCCCTCTATTAGATATTTGAAATGGTTATTTGCGTCACGTGTGTTATTACTCTCTGTCCTACGACTTTCTATAGACAATGTCACTTGCTTTGCCATTTGCCCCGGGTGCAAATCCTTCAACAAGTGTCAGTAAGATACATGTACTGTTGCAATCACAAATTGTCTCTGTTTTATATATTTCTATGGATTAAAAAAAAAGAAAGAAAAATAGCCTCGCTTCGGTTCTTAAGGGATATTTGTTTTGTTTTAGTTTCGATAAATTCCCGCATTTGCACATGAAATTAAGATGAAGATGTATTTATACATTTGTGATAATTTAATAGGAATGCCAAAACTGACCACCGAAGCCTAGAACGTATAAATGGTATTTAACAGCCTTGATGAGTTAAGAGCATTTATGACATGTATTTAGCCTTCTAGCATTGTTTGTGAAGGACAGTTTGTGGACTTTTATTTTTCATTTTGTGTCATGTACAATGTATAAACTTATAGGATTTTTTTTCCGTCTTATACGTGGCTATTGCGTGCACTCTATGCAATAGATTTTGGGTATAAAATGCACTCTTTTTGATTGAAATGTTTTGTCTGCTTATACAAAATCTACAGTACTTGATTGTATTGATACCACATCAATAAATACTTCCTCGTACATTTGTCTCAGACTCTTTCTCGACATTCGCATGCCCACTGTTGGATTTAATAACATATATATTAACTAACATATTTTTAAAGATCCTTATGGTAATTCGGCCTGCATTTCATCTGACAAAATTGCCATTGAAATTGTCCCATGCATGGGTCAAGTGTTGATTGATTGACTGATTTCCAAAAGCAATTTACTTTTTGCCTGTTTTTATGACCAGATATTATCAGTTATAGTTATGTGTTTAAAATTCACAAACCACAAGGTCTCCCAAAAATACTGGTTAAAGAAATGAATATTCAAAACGATCTACACTTTGCAAAGCTCTGCAGAAAGCTTTGCTCCAAATATACGATTAAAAAAAGGCATAGATATTCCATATCTGCTTTTCCCCCGGCCTACTATAGGCCTATGTACCTTTTCTTATTTCCCCAAATTTTGCTCTTAGAGGTTTAATCTATTAATAAATGCAGAATTATAACTGTCGTTCTTTCCCCCTGTAGACCCGTTTAGAGACTTTTTAGGCCGTGGGAAAATTGTGCAAATCATCCAGTTTGGTTGTAAAAGGGCACAAGTGAGGCAGCAGGCGGTTGCCATGACAGCAGCAGGTCGCAGTCGGCAAACTGGACACAATAAGAGGCGAACAACTTGATAATAACCAGGGGTCGCTATGCTGCCACTGGTTGTCACCCTAGAGCAGGGGTTCCCAAAATGTTTTCATGGCAAGACCCCCCTTGGCAGACCAAGCTATGGCTGAGGATCCCCCCCCCACTTTAAAAATATAATAAAAATACACACTTAATCTGCATATAATAAACTACCATGTAGTGGTGTGGGGTGTAAAGATAAACAAGATAAAGGTAAACATGTATAAGAATAATCTTTATATCATATATATATATATATATATATTTATATTGACGTCATATATGATCTTAAAGCGACAACAGACAACTATTTTGCTTGTACTATTCATAATAAAGTTCATGTTGATTGCACAGTGTAATGGCTATAGAATAATGACACCATCGGCGTTTAGATTGGTTCCCTCTAAGCCTCGATATCACGACGCAATCCTCTCTGCCGTGCCCGCGTCGACGACGCACAATGGATCGCGTGGATTTTTGAAAAGTTTAAATTCCAGGGAAAAAAAACAAAAACGTGAGGACAGCGGGAAAGAGAGGGAAAATCCCAAGAAAAATGGGAGGGTTGACAGAAAAGTTGCCTATTGCCACTTCTAATATCTTAGATGTATAAGGTACACAATGTAAGAGAAAGGAATCAGAGCCATTAAAAAATGATTTCGCTGCGGACCCCTTCGAATTCCTTCACCGACTCCTAGGGGGCCGCGGGGTTCCCTGCAGTTTGGGAACCCCTTCCCAAGATAATTAAGGGTATTAGTGCCGCGCCTGTTTGGAACATCCGGTATTGCTGCTCGCAGGGTTCCAATCCCCGGCCCGCCGCTGGCTCGATGTTCGCTGATTATTCAAAGTTTAAATGCTATGATGTCACAGTCGTGGCGGAACCCTGCCCCCCACTGGCTCGCTGTTCGCTGTTTATTCAAAGGTCATTAATATTACGCGTTAAATTAAAGATATCTTTAATTCCCCTCAATTCGAGATATCTACATTGTCATTTTTAGATATCTTTAATTAAATTTTAACTTGTCAAAATGACGTAGATATCTGTAATGAGAAACCCCATACACATGAATGGCAAAAGTAGTTTGAATCTTAGTTGAAATGACGTTGCAGATATGTTGTATGACGTCACAGATATCTGAAACGTTACACTTAGCTAATAAATGTTAAAATAAGTAAAACGGCTTGGCATCATATGAAGGACATACAGACACATCCTTCCTTCAGTAGATGGATTATATTGTCTGCGTCAGGAACCGAGGGGCCATGACAACAAACGTGTAGAAATAACTATTGATTAAATATTATTTATTACTGAAAGGAACACATTTTAACACAGATTAACAACTTTATTTATTTACACACGATTATACCTTTTGGTGCAGTGGACCAGGGTGATGATGCGAAGCTTTACGGGTAGGAGTTCATTATAATAAAGACTTGTGATCTGGATTTATCGTAACACCACACGTGACGTCACCCTGGCGGTCAGCCGGGTGTCACGATGACGTCAGCGCGCCTTTGAGCGCCGTTTTTGTTGATGCTGCGTTCCGCTGGAACTCTGAAATCAGGTAATTCCGAATCCCAGCTAAATGTGTTCCATTGCCTCTGTTCGGAAAAAACATGGAGGTCCGCAGTAAATGTGTTAAACAAGCTACAAAGGGCGTGTTAACATAACTAAACAACTACACGGTGGTTTTGATCGAAGTTAGTCGTGTTTTCAAGTAAGAACCCATGCAAACGGAACTTTGTTCACCCTTAACGTTGTGTGACGTCATGTTGCTGTGACGTCACGCCGGTTCTCTCGCTAAACTCGGGTCCTCGAGCGATCTCGCCCGAAATTCCAACTTGGAAATCCAATTGAAATGGCCGTTCGTTTGCACTTCTCTACTTTTCCACGGAGGAGGTCGGAGATGTCCGAGTTCCCCGTCAGTGGAACGCAGCACGAGATGGGTGAATTCATTGTCAGTCTTGAAATAAATGAATTGTGATTAATGAACTCAAACTCAAGCTTGAATTCATTAATTGCACAACATGTTGATATATTTGTAACGAGGAACAACTAATAACTACTGCGCAGCCGCGACAGAAGACACTGAAGAGCCATTCTGTAGGTTGATATTTTTTCCAAATTGTGTCGTAACCGCCAGGCTCCAGGCGGACTTTCCTTACGTCGTGATGACGCTCGAACGGAAGCTGCGTTCAGGTCACATAGGAATTACGAGTTGAGGGCTTTGTCCTGTTCATAACTATTTCGAATTTTTCTATGCCTTTGACCTCGGCCAAGCCGACTTAGCAGCAAGATGGAGCTTTTGTCTGAAACTTTGTTTATGCTTTTATGCTTTTATTAAGCATCCCCATATTTCTGTATGCGACAGGTCTTTACATCTCACTAAAAGGCATCAAAAAACACGGGAAGCAAGAAAGGTAAATGATCTTTAAATTATTGATGGCAGCGCGGCACACTTATGATTGCACATATAATAATAATAACAATAATAATTATGATTATTATTATTATTATAGCACACAGTAAGATGGTCCTGGGTTCGATTCTCGCCTGGGGCGCTGTTGACACCGTGCTCAGGTGGGTTATCTCCCGATCGGGGCCTTTATGTGTGGAATTTGCATGTTCTCCCCGTGTTCGCATTGGTCTCCTCCAACATAAACAAGGACCCCAGTTAAAAACATGCAGAGCGCTTTCCTGTCCTGTCCCTGACCACGACATGGATCCACCACCTGGAATTGGTCGAAGTGAAGGCTGCCCGCTGCCCCTGGAGGAAGGACGACAATG
>OMKR01049858.1:0-18799 GCA_900302355.1 Cyttopsis rosea | reverse complement strand
CAACATGAGCACAAAAAATGACCCAGTTACATTGATAAGCAACACACAGAGCTTTTTTCCCTACTGGGGACAAGGACAAAACCGAAAAACAAAAAGAAGGCATAAGCCTATTAATGGAAACTATGAAACAATTGTTACTCAACCATTCTATTGTTTAACAGAGCGTTTGGATTCATGAAGGACAAAAGGTTTAAAATCTTTAAGGTTGGAATAATTACAGCTGTAACACCATTCGGGGAATTTAGAAAAGTGAGTTCTGCTGAATACTGTCCGATAATTGACATAAACAACCGTTTCACTAAGGCATAGCCATAACTTGAATCAGAACTTTAATTTTATCTGTTTTATGCAAAGGGAAAAAACAAAATCAGGAATTGTACAGGAGAGGTCAAGAGGCCAGAGTCCAACCCCCAATTTGTTCACATGAATATAAAAAGGAAACTCAACTAACTATACAATGAATGAACGAGTCATAAAGAATTGATTTCCTCTGTGCTTATTACTATACAAGCTTTGTTCTGTCGTACTTTCGTCTTTGGCATTTAAATGAATGAACAAACAAACAAACAAACACACAAACAAACAATTAATTTAACATTTTTCCCCAACTTTGTTTTTCGAGAAGCTTCAGATTTTAGACCATGTATCATCCTAGTTCTCTGGGTTCTGGCTTTTGGAGAGAATGGCTTGTTGAACGTTTCTTAACTAGACTATCATAGGAATAATATATGCAAATGGTCATCATTCTCTATATTGGGTTGTTTAGATTACAGCAATAAAACTAAATCTAAATCCCTAACCCTAACCCTCCAGTGCTGACCAAAGTGGAGCGTTGGTGACGAGCAAACTTACCGTCGTTGGCAGACTTGGTGATGAGCTGCCCACAGTCGACCACTCTGACATCGGCGTAGGGTCGGCTGGCCGAGTCAGTCTTCAGCCCCTCGATCTTCTTGATCACCTCGAAGCCGGAGATGACAAGACCAAAGACCACATGCACTCTGTGGACAGGTAAGATGCAGGGACACGCTTATCTTAATCAGATGAGATAAAAAATGAGGACTCACACTTTTATGGGTTAGTGTCGACTGACCTAAGCACATGTTCATTAACCACTAGTTCATAAGTTGCATTTCAGTTCTTGCTCAAGTGATCTTACCCGTCTAGATGAGGCGCCATCTTAGTCGTGCTGTTTGATGAATAGCCAGACATTCATCAGGACGGGTTGGGTCAAGAAGGGTGGGGGTGAGGTCATGAAACAAGGAGGAACATTTAGAAAAAGAGGAAGAGAATTAGTATAATCAAGCTTATTGGAAGTACTGTACCATGAGTTGTGTATGGATTTAATTTTTTCATCATACAGGATATAAAAGGGTATTTATAGAATTGTTTGTCCAAACATTAATTACTGTGCAGCAGAATAATGAAGAACTAATAAAGATTTGTCTTTAAGGACATATTATTTGAGTAAAATCTCTATATGTGAAACACTGAACAATGGAATTGGGCAATTGTGTAATCGTGATATTACACAAGCCTGATATGTCAACTAATTTTTCAATTCTTGAGTAGCAGAGCTAAGCTCCAGTGATAACCTGTTGCACCATATAAATACCGACTCAGTAATATGCAGTCAAATGACATGTGACAGTGTTACACATTGGTGAACTTTTATTTACAGAGCCAAAAGAGTCTACTCTACACAATGTTGAACAATACAAACGACTGAATGAAAAAAAAAAAAACATAGCCAGGAGAGAGAGAGAGAACACAGCCTTGGAGAGACACATTACCTTGGCAGAGCAGGACGCTAGAGTTTCTGCAAATTTTACACAAAAATGGCAAGAGAAAAAAATGTAACACATTTGTAGGTAAAAAAAGAATGACTCCAAGTTTCTCTGCACTTTTAATTCTAACTGCACACAGAGCGGGGCTTGTTGTTGCTCACACCCAACCACACATTCTACTCTGACGAGCCAAAGCAGAGAGGAAAAGGTCGGAAAACAAGGACCTAAAGTAAAGCTTTATAAAAAAAAAAAAAAATAAAAAAGAAAGGAAAAACGACCGACTCCCATGCACAAACTTAAGTTAACTACGAACATGATCTGTGCAGTAAAACGTTCTGGGACTCACATGAAGAACTGGGAACCGTTGGTGTCCTTGCCGCGGTTTGCCATCGACAGCAGGAACGCTTTGTCGTGTTTGAGAATGAAGTTCTCGTCTGGTGGGAAGGAGAAACAGACGGAGAGAGAGTCTCACAACGCGCCGCCAATTTATTTGGTAACGGGACGTGTCAAGAAGTGGAGAGGGAAGTTGATAAGCAGCTTCATCTGAACACTACCTAAAACTACCGTAACCTGTGTGTGTGTACGTGCACGGTGTGGCTACAGATAGCCACCACATTATTTTCATTAATAGTGGAACATATTGCAAGGTGTCCTGGACTAAATAACTGGCTGTTGACCATTATGCTTATTATATGCCCTATGCACTCTTGATACACACCTGTATTGTCTTTTGGATTTTTTTGGATATTTGGCAATTTCTTTGCCTATTTTTTGGGCTATTCTTATTTTATTGTTTCAGACCGTTAAGCTTTTTTATGTCAATTGTCTGTACAGCAATGCACCGATCTTTACCACAACAGATTCCTTGTATGGGAAAATGTACTCTGCGAAATAAACAGATTCTGATTCTAAGTCTTAATTTATTAACAGTCCAATACCAAACAGTTCACGTGTGCCGTTATATAAACAGAGCCAGGCTTCAGGGTTCTTAATAATAAGGTATCTATATGAACAGGATCATTTTGAGGGACTGCCTTTCTACTGGCAGCCATCAGCAGCCCTGAAAACCTTTCTTTTACTGACTGGGCGGGTGGTGAGGACAATGTTGACGTGGTGTTACTGAGCTGTGTACATCTCTTACCTTCTCATTTGCATAAGACCACTCTATAAATAAAAGAATACGTTGAAAATTTTAGGCAAGAAGATTGTAGCTTTCAATAAAGAGAATGCCTAACCCCCCATGCTGATTTTAAAAGCTCACTACTTTCCCCCGGGGAAAAAAAACAAACAAAAGGCAGAACTACAACAAGAATTTGAAGGTCACGGTAGGGTCACACAAAGTCAAATTCCCAGGAAAGCCATGCTTACCTCTACAGGAACATGCAAATCTATTCTCATGCAGAGTTATGTAATATGGAGGTTCACAGACATATTCATTTACACATTTAGGAGACTTCAATAATCTATACTCCTTGTAAAATAAATAAGTCCCGTACCTTCAAAGTAACCGCTGTATATCGACTCTCCACCTCGTCCATTTCCTACAGAAAAACATCATCATAAAATACTATAGTAAAACTTTGTATCCGAGAGAAAATCGTATCGAGTTTTATGAATGTTCTCATGAAACTGACTGTTTAAAACGTCAGGTCATAAGATGAGTGTGATTTCAATCTGATGGTTAACCTTCTGTGAAGTCGCCTCCCTGGATCATGAAGTTCTTTACAACTCTGTGAAACGTGGAGCCTTTGTAGCACAGCTTTTTCCTTGTGGTTTTGCCAGTTCCCTTCTCCCCTGCAAAGAGACGAGCGTTAGCACAGCCCAGAGCTGAATACAGGGAACATATATGTTTACTATAGAAGAGGGATTCACACTATCAAGGTGTATGGATTTAAAAGAAAATGTATTTTCTTTCATGTTGACTTTCCAAATGAGGCTTATAAATATATTAAACCATGTAACATAGTGGTGAAAGAATTGAGAGAAAAAAAAATCTAATACTTGGTTAATCCGGCAACAGAAAATGTTGTTGAATCATGGAACATTTTTAATAAGTGCCAATTGCTGTGAATGTTTCACATTATATGATGAAATCTGGCAAATTTAAGATGTCTAAACTTCAGACAATTTAGATAATCAACATTACAATTATACATTATAATCCAATGTGGTATTACAATACTGTAATGAAACCACAGGCTATGTCTATCATACGCAAAATACATATCAATATTGTTCATTTGAAAATCGGTACAGTACGTACAATAGGAAAACAAAGAATCACGATTCTCAAGCAAATCTATCAAGATATTAAAAATATCTCAACCACACAACACATCATGTGCCTAGAAAGAGTTTTGTTTAGCATCTACCGTCCCTACACTTTGCAAACCATGAAGCCAAACCAGCAAACTGCAGTCATGCAGCACTGGCCTGAGGAAACAAGCCAACTTGTTTATAAAAAAAATTTATCTTCTCTTGTGTCAAAATTACCCTGCAGCTTCACTCCTCTTTACTAGGTAAACCTCTTTACTAAGTAGCGCAAATTTGTGTTACCTTGGATTTTTTTGTACAACATGGTCGTTCAATATTTTACCTAATTCCAGATAACTTTGAGTGAAGTTCTGATTTTTGTTTTGGTTGCTTGAGAACACCCGGCACAACCATTGTGCGCCTTCCAAGCGTGCACTATGATCTACAAGTGTATTTGGGTGCTGCACGTGATTCCCGTCCAGAAGGGGTCTTCCCCTCCAAGATAAGAGACTGGGAAACATGAGATGAACAAAGCCTCTCCCCTGTGGGCAGTACCTTTCTGGTCAAAAGAGAGAGAAAGTGGGAATTCATCTGTAGAGTGTGAGGGACAAAGGGCTGGCTGTGCGACTAGCTAGGTCAGGTTGCTAATGCACCTGCGTTTTACTTCGCTGGGTCGAGCAGGGTTACAGGGAGTTGGTTTCCTTCTAAAAATGACATGGCAGAAAGCTTTCAGAGAGCCAGGCCAAACCGCAAAACGGACGATTGGAAGGTGTGAGTGTCTCTATATTGTGAGGATGTGTGTTGAGAGAGAGAGAGACAGAAGAGAGACCGATCAGACATATCCCATCTCTGCCCTCACCAAACCCACTTTGGCGACGAAGGGTAAAAATAAGAGAGGATTGACTCGATTTACAACCACCTCTAAACAGAACAGTACGGCCTGTTCTGGGCATATTTGAGGATGACATTGGAAAACAATGTCAAAACATGATGTAACTTTCTTTCAACTTTTTCTCTGTTGACAACTACTCACCAGTGCACAAACAGAGGAAGTTTTTGCTTGTCTTGGGACAAATGTCAGAGAAAAGTTGAAAGACGATTCGTCCAACTGCAAAAATAGAAAAGAAATTTAGATGTTGCTGAAATGAGTCTTTGATATCAACTTATCATTAGTGGAGGATTGGAACAAGGGAATAAACTACAATAACTTAACATTATTTCTCCTAATAGGCAACAGAAAATATAATTAATTGATAAACACTTTTACCTTGACAAAGCTTCCCTCTTTTAATTACTACCTAATCAAAAGACTCTGGTGGTGAAAGCCAGACATCCCAGACTTAATAGACAAAATATTTCCATAGAGAAAGCATTTCTAAGGCATCAAAAGTTAATTATAAGACACAGCCACAACACAACATAACAACCACTGAATGTTTAAATATCTTTACTGAGGAAGTTGTTGGTTCTAGGAAGTAATGTATGAAAACAAAAAAAATGCTTTTTTAAAGAATTGTCATTGTATAATTAATCTGATGATTCATTACGCATCTCTTACCAGGTTCCCGGTTGAGCTCAACATCAAAGTAGCACTGAGGGCGGTCTTTCACACCCATCGTGATCAAAGTCTACGTGACCTGGAAGGCACAAAGAAAAATCGGGAGAGGTGAAAATATATATATATGTATGTTATTTTCACATAAGCGTTGTAGCACAAGCTGAGGTTCAAGGAAACACTTACTGGGCAGTGTGTGGTGGGATTAAGATCGGGGGAAGAAAGGGAGAGTGGTAAGGAGGAAGGGAGAGAGAGATCTGAGTGGTCTATGGGGAAATTAACTACATATTCAAATGGAGGGAGAGAAGAGCCGCCATGCCGCACCCTTTCCCTCCCTATCTGCCGTTCTCCTGGGGCGTACTGGTTCACAGATTATGATGCTAAAAAGGTCACAGACCACCCCACGACTGGAACGTGTTCACGAATCAATGGCTACTTGGATTTAACCTATGATCATGTGAAATTTCTATTTGAATTCCATCGGCTTATATATCAGCACTAATTTACATCCCAATGAAATGCATATATCTTCCCTTCAACAAGTATGTGAAGCGAGCAATATTAATAAAGTCCATGGAAAGTAAATTGTCCGCCCAAAAAAACAAACAGCTTTGCTTGGGAGTGTATTTAGGCCTACAATGAAAATATACACTGTGCATTGCATATGCATATGCATTGGGTTGTATTAATAGTCACAGTTGTGGTCCGTTGCCAAGCTTGAAAATACTGGATGCCTGGGACAGAAGCTACAACTCCTAAATATAGACAACTATTGTCATTGTAGGCGGCGACTTGTAGGATGGTTGCCACCTGTCCGGGTTTTTACGAGATCATTCTTTATTATGGTAGTCTGCTGAATTCCGATTCTGGACACAAAAAGTTCTGAGCATTTCTGGGTTTTACTTGCATTATGTGAATTTACATCCCTCCGAGTTGAACTTCACGTAGTAAAATAATGTTTCAATAAAGACTGTTTCTTAGGGTTTGACTAATTACACAATAATACATATAGGAATACACGATAACAGCTGTTTCAGGAGGATGCATTCTGATGACGCAGTGAGTGACTATTTAAAATTGGTAACACTGTCAGTTGAATAAATTATAACCAAAATATCTTCTGGACAGGACAACAGGACAAATACTTTAATTGTTTTTTCAATGTATTTATTCAACGGATGTCCAGAATGTTTACAGGGCTTAGCCCAACCTCAATGCCAGGAGCTTCCCCAGCTTTAGTAGGTGAAGGCTTCTACTCACTTTGTACTGTGAATGGAAAGCACCTTACGTTGAAGACGTAATAATAATAATAATAATAATAATTATTATTATTATTCGTATTATTATGATTATTAGTAGTGGTAGTAGTAGTAGTAGTAGTAATAGTACCTTTTGTATTTCATACATGCTTTACATTAATACAATGCAATTAAAGAGTAATAATAAAGCAAACAAGCAAAATACTTTTTTATATCATTGTTACTCTTGAATTATTAGGCTCGAATTGTCATCATCATCATCATCATCATCGGTGATGTGTTTACATCAGTGTCAACAAACCAGGAACTGACGGCACATCAACATTTTATTTCGGCGCAAATGTCGAAACGCTATATTTTGACAGATTATTGTTAAGATACTACTAAGATATTAAAATATGAAGCAGAATCACGTCGCTAGAGTTGATGGAAAAAAACAAACAAACAGGAAGACCTTTTAATGCCAGTCGCTGCGCTGACCAGGATGCTAGCGCTGAGTCGAGCTAGCATTAGCTTGTTCGGAGAGAAGCCGAAGCGAATCAACATACAAATCATATTCGACGACCATTCGAAAGCGTCGCTGGAAATAGCGAAGAGCTCCGAACGACACGACGCGCAGCATAACGTTCACCGACCTTCGCGCAGCAGCTGGCCCGGCGGTAGTCTGCTAGTCACTGGGTGGAGTGAGTAAGCTCCGCGCTCCCTGCTGCTGCTGCTGCTGCTGTTGCTGTTGCTGCTGCTGTTGCTGTTGCTGCTGCTGTTGTTGCTGTTGTTGCTGCTGCTGCTGCTGCTGCAGGACCAAAACCACCGCAGCTCACGGAATCTCCGAGTGGGCGGGCCTTACGCGGAGTGGGCGGGCCTTGACGCCGAGTGGGCGGGGTTAAACACGAAACTCCCGGTGGGAGGATCTATCAACCACACCACATCATTTAAAGGGAAGTGAAATGCGGCAGTGCCATTTTATCGTATTTTTTTGTAATTTTATTTTTTATATATTTTATATATCGGCCTAACTATCCTGATTTATAAATAAATAAATATTCTTTGATTGGATATTTTCTGTATGAAGTGTCTTTCTGAAGTCTCACAATAGGGCGTACCCCCTCATTTGCATATCCAGCTCCGATTGGCCAGTTTTTCGTGGGGCCGCGTGTAGCAATGGCGGATTGTTTGAAGATACGATGTCTTATTTCTCCTAAAAAGTCCAACAAAACCCGTTTCTGAGTAAAATTGAGGCGAAAAGCAGGCCGGGCAGAATCTGAATATCCATTCATTTCTGATTTATAACGGCTAGTTCTAAACAACCACATCCGGCTGTGGCGCACAGGCTGTGCGGACGGACCCGGATGTTGTTAACAAACCTTTAAACTAGCCGTTATAAATAAGAGATTCATGGATATTCAGCGTCTGCGTGGCCGATTTCTGGACTCAAATATTATCAGAAACATATTTTGTTGGTTTAGGAGAAATAATAGATCATATATTCAAACAATCCGCCATTGCTATTCTAGAGTTCTGCTTGTTCGGTTTGTCGCTTCGCAGCGTCATGTCTCATTTGCATAAAGTTGAACCGAGCTGTCGATGTCGCTTCGGTCGCTGGCTGCCATAGGGAATGAACGCGATCCTCCTGTCGTTTGTGTCGCGTTTGTCGCCGCTGCGCATGCGTGAACGGGGGGTCTGACTCATAGATATATATACGTCAACATCGCCGCCATATTGGAGCGGGCAAGACCGGCCTGTAAACAAATGCAAGTAAACGGGGGAGCTGCGGCTTTTCTGGATATAAAGCACTGTAACGTTTATATTCCTCTTCTACGTTTATGATCTACGTGGAGTAGACGTACATGGAGTAGATCGTACTTGGAGTAGTTTTTTTTCTACTACACGTACGATCCAAAGGCCAATGCTGCGTCTATGTATATATGTCTTATGGTCTGACTGACCATCAACATCAGCAGACTTTCAGTATCTGACCCCATGTTCTCTACAAGACCATAACACAACTTATTTGAATTTCAATGGACATCCAGCTGCATACTGGATTCAGCTGTAAAACATGCATACTTCATTGGATGCATGGTTGGCTGATCAAAAAGAAGTCCTAAGGTATAAAAGGAGCCATTGGTCATAGTTTCTCCTTCATCATTTCCTGATTGAGTTCAGTCGGCAAATTGGTCAGAAAGCTTCTACTGAAATAATCCTCATAACTCGGTCATTTCTGGCTTGATTGCGTCACAACACTTTTCAAAACAAGTCCTTCACATAAAAACAGTAAAAAGTTAAGTTAAGATAATTACAATGGACATGTAAAATACTATAAGATTACTATACTGCTTATATTACTATATTATTATAATAATATACTAGAATATATTTTAAAAGCATGACAGAGCACACATGTATGAAACAAACACAAAGAGGAAATAAATATTGTGCTCAAATAAAACAATAAAATGTAAGAGAGGCGGTCAGGCTTTAAAGGTGATATGGGAGATTTTAAATTCGACCCTGTGTTTGATCAGAAGTAAATATGTGATGGCATACTAAGGCATTATCTTATGATTCATGAAGAAAGCGTGCAAACAAAATCCATATAAAGAATACATGTACAGTATTCAGCAGTATTCAGCTGCTTGCACAGAAGATGGATGAACGGAAGCAGTGTTTCAGTGAAATCTGGATCCTAAACTGCTTAGACTGCACATCCAGCCCACTACAACTCCTGGGAGGGGAAAATTGGGAAGGGGGGGGGGCTTTTAAGGATATGCAAATATTGGCAAGGAGGGAACCAAATTTCAATTAGTTGGGAGCATGATTAATAATTGAATGCGTTTGTCTGCTTCTCCTCTTATTCTGATGAAGTGCGCTGCTTTGGCGAGTGGAATGGAACTCATACATTATTCTGATTCTTCTAATTGCATTATATCTAATCAGGACAATGAAAACAGGGTCCTTCATTTAAACCGCCTTCTGCCTGCCGTGGCCTCGGAGGGTGTGTATTTACCGTTTAGGTAAAACAATAATAAATAAAGTGAAGGGCTGTGTTCCCGGCAGGATTCCAAGGAGTGTGAACAGAAGGACGTTTGGTGTGGGATTGTGATGACACACGGTGTTGGAGTTGAGCCAGTTCCCCGGCCTCAAAACAATGATGTGTTTTTATCAGAATGCTTTCTACTACTGCTGCATTCCTTAAAACAAATCACACTGACAAAGCAAAGATCCACGTTGTTTGTATTTATTTAGTCTAAATAAGAGATTAAGAACATACTCTGTTGTACTTTTGTTACATTCTTAAACAAGCAGTTTACCTGGTTGTGACAAACCAAAGAAAAAAAAACAAAAAACACTTTTTCGGCTAAAACATGACTATCATTCTTACGTTGCAAAGGTAGTTTAAGGCATTTCTCTGGAACCCTTCTTCCCATGATGCTGCAAGTACGATTAGACCAAAATAACAGCAAAACTCAGAGCGGAGGTATAGACTCTCTAGACTATCATACATTCATTCAGTTACGTGCATGGATATAAAAAAAAAAAAAAGGAAAATAAAAATATTTTATAAGAAACAAATATGTAAAAAAACCTTGACAGCTGGTTCCTTCAAACCTCTATACGACGTATAAATCCCAAAGAACATTTATTTTGTTACAGTACAAAGTACTTAGATGGATGAATGGGCTTTTAGGGGCCGTTTTGACATGTTCTAAGCCCTCGTTCCTCAGTTCTGATGGATCAAGTTGTGATTTATTCCTCCACGTGGGCTCGTAGAACCGCTCACACCTCCCATTATCCAATCAACCGGGGACATAGATCACGTGATGGTGGTGAATCGTACGTCCAGATAACCGGGTCTCAGCTGTACCGACTGCTTCTACTGTGACTCCCGTGTCTGGAGGAACTGCGACTGGAGGAGCGGTATGACCTGCAGAGAACCCCCCCCCAAAAAAAGACATTTCAGAGTATTGCCAACATGGTTATGAGTGATTACAGTACTTACTTACATCCGTTTAGTTCTTAAGCATCAGTAGCTTGAGAACTGGCTTTCTAGGTAGAAAAATACATTCAGAAGTGAAATATATATAATATCCCCTTGAACTGGAAAGCTCCATGCCAATCCTGTCACCTCAAACATGTCTCATATGTCGGGTATACTGCATTAAAAGCAGAAGAAAAAAGCCTTAAAGTACTTCTGATTTGAGTTGTATTGTGCTCAGGGCACCATTGTATTGTTTACAATGAGATTCTAGTCAAGAATGCGATTCTAGAATGCAATGCGACTCAATGGAATATAATTTCAAGTCTGACCACACAGAAATGTGGATAAGTACAAGGATCTTCTTGGATTTCTCGTCACAGGTATGGCAGGTAGGTGTTCAGAGGTAGACTTTATTACATTACGTTTTATAACATCAGAAATGTTGACTCTGATGCAGAAGAACTTGACTCGTTTTGACAAAAAGAAACATAGTGATAGTAGTAATAATAAGATAGTAATATTTATGTTCAAGTAAGACCTCAAATTCAAATGCAAGACATTTAAACCCTAAGATTTGTATGATTGAATTTGAGACTAAGGACCTGCAGACACCCTGTAGTGATGGCAACATTTCCCTAGAACCCAGGAACTCATGTCTCTCTGCTTTGGCGAGGAATCACGAAACACCTATTTAAAATGTGTGTGTAGATTTAAGTCGAAACCGTCCTTGTGACTCATGGCTTCAAGGATAAACGTGAGGCAGGGTAGGTGGCGGGGGTCTGATCCGAGACCCGCAAACTGGTTGTCGTCTCCTCGGGGTCTTACCGGGAGCGGCGTTCTGAGCTCCTGTAGCTGTCGCTCCTCCGGCGCCCTCTCCTCCTGCTGGCGCTCCCACTGTGGCTCCGAGTGGAGGAGCTGTCGTAGGACTCCGACCTGCATTAGCATGCGGTCACACCACAGCGGCGACATTATTTCAGTGATACTACAGGACGGCGTTGGGCCTCAAAGTGAATTTGTAAAAAAGATAAATAGATACAAGTTCTGCCGTTTTGCATGGCACAAGACCGGCCACTGAAATAAGTTTCTGTATTCTAGTTTTAATCTGTGTTTAAAAATGGAGGCCAAAATGATTTTCAGGTCATTTGTCGGGCAGCGAAAGGACATAAAAAATTTGTACTCTCTCAACTTTTAATTTGGAATTAACAGACGCTGAAAGAGAAAAAAAAATGTTGCCTTTTCGGGATTTTAAAAAGACCCCCTCCACTGAAAACCATTTTCTTTATACCTCCTCTTGGAAGCATGACTTGTACTATACTATATGGCACAAGGTCTTTTAAGGTCGAACCAAGCATGGTCCGTTATGCAAATACAGGTGCATGAAATAACACTAAACCTTTAGCGAACATAGAGGACGCTAGTAAATAGTTTGTGGCATCGTAGGTAAGTTTGTGTAGAAAACGCTAACAATAAATCAGATAACCAGATATGGCAGATTACCCAATTTCTTAGGCAATTCAGAGTCAGGAATTTCTCTTCACAACTTAACGAAGGATCCTGTGCTTCAAAGAACTCAAATGTCTATTTGAAATGCTAATGTGAAATGATTAGTATTTTAGTTTGGTATGGTACGTGCCACAGTCTATGAAAGATATTGCTTAGAGCATGGTGTACACAAGTCTTGAAAAACAAAAGCCATTAAATGTATTACTCACAGTATGAATTCTCCAATTATTATATCATTTTAATTATAATGTCAATTACCTTATGGAAATGAATGCTACTCAGATTGTCTTTAATTATTACATTGAAAATTACCTGTATATTATGACTAGAGTAATGGTGTTCCTGTTATCAGTAAATGGCTGTATCAGCACACGCCACTGAATATTTTAAGAGTGAATAAATAATTCTACAGACCTGGATCTCCTGTGCCGATTATATGAGCGGCTTCTGGAGTGGCTTCTGCTGTAGGTGCAACTGTTAGGAACACAATCAATACAGTGGGTCAAAGAGAAAGATCCAGAAATAGAAACAAACAAAAAAAAATCAGTTTGTCAAAATGAAACAATGTGGTATCAATGCAAAAACATCAATGCACCGAGAATTACTGTGTATGGATCCTTAGCAAATGCTGGACGGACCGAGGCTTGATGACCCTTGATCTTAAGTGCTGAAAATCTGAGCTAAGTATTGAATCTATGTACAGATACTGACACCGGTCTGATATTAGGCTTAAAAACCAGGTATCGGTATAGAACAATACCTCAATACAAAAAACTGATGCCAAAACAAGAGCCATATCAGATATCAAAAGTGACTTAATTTCCTTGTTTTGGGACACACAGACACATATTAAATGTCTTCATAGGACAAAAGGGATTAGAAGTTATTCATCAAGTTCTAATAACCCCAAACTATCAAACTCCTCAGAAAAAGTAATTTGGTAACTCTGTAAGACTCTAAGACTTTTGAACTCGGAATCGTTATTAAGTGTCAATCCCTGACAGAATCTAAAACGCTAACCCTGCTGTAGAGCATCACCGGGGAGTATCACATTGAGGTTATAATCGTACCTGTGACTTCTGTAGCTGCGGTACGTGCTACTGCGGGAACGTGACCGTCTTCTGCCACGTCTCCTCCGACTTCTGCTGCGACTCCTATGAGAACATTATTTTAGTTAGATATTATAATTCACATAGGTAAAAGGAAGAGTCAGGTTGAACAGTATAGACTTTGTGTTCCAAGATGGAAAACTAGTGTTCCAGTGGACTCTAGACCTTCAACTAGGTTGCACTGGTGGCCACACCTCAATGATGACGTCACCGTTTCAATGGAGAAATCAATGGAAAAAGAGCTCCCCTGATGTCACGATTGGATTATGGCCACCGGTGCAATAGTCAGTGACATGGATCACAATGTCTTTTCTCTAACCTGGAAGAGTAGCTTGAGCTGCGAGATCTACTCCTGGTCCGGCTGTAGGAATGCGATCGCCCTCTGGAGTGGGAGCGTTGGCTGGAGGCGGAGCGGGACTTGCGGGGGGAGCGCGTCCGGGACTCTCCCCGGGTACCGACTGCGCTGGGGGAGTTCTCCTCGCTGGAGCTCTCCTGGTTCCTGGGCCTCTGGTTGAGCCGCGCCGTCTTTCGGACCTCGTCGAACAGGGACCCGGGCCGCACCCTGCTTGTGCTTTTTATCTCCATCCTGACGCCCTGGCCCGACTGTGGCGCCGGGCTCTCTGGTAACTTGACGTTCTTTGTGGTGACGGGTGGCAGATTCACCATGGGCAGAAGAGGCGTTCCTTTCAGAGGCTTCCATTTCAAATCAATCGCATCACATGAAGTTCTGGCAGTTTCATCCTGCAGTTTATCTGGTCTTCCTACAAAGACAGTGGATGGTGCAGACTGTTGTTCTTTGTCATGGAGCTTGGGGGAAAGGTCACCTTTACGACCGCTCTTGTTCAATGAGACAGAGGTAGTTTTGGGGTTTATTTCAGAGGTTTGGTTAAGAGAATCCTGAGATACAATAGATTCAACGATGGTCTCCATGTCATGCTCTGGGGTACATATATCCATATCATCTAATGACCCTGCTTGATCTTGGACAGTAACATCTTTATTAGATCTTCTTTCATGGACAAATTGTTTTGCCCTCTGTTGATCGCTCACGTGTCCCTTGCCTTCTCTTCTGAGAGACGCTGTTGGTGTTGAACCGTTACTGGAAGCAGCCAAACCCTGGTCCTTATCCGCAGGCTCTACGCCAGGACTTTCTTTGACTATTCGAGCAGGGCTTTCCACCACAGGTACATGTTGTACCTCTTTTTGGGATTCATCTTCATCCTCCTCTTCTCCAAACTCTAAAGGTGGCTGCCAGTGAAAGGTCTCCTTCAACTTCTGGTGTTTCCTCTTAGATCTATTGGTCTTGTCTTTAGAATGATGGGAACCAGATTTGGTCTGTCCTCTCCTTTTGTGTTTATGCTTTCGTTTGGCCCTCTTCTTGCTCTTGTGCTTTTCTGGCTGAGTGACCTTCTCAGGGCTTTCCACCGATGGGTCAGGAGTGGCAGCACTGTTTGGAGTTAGACCAACCACTGCATTCAACATCTTAGCGCTAGTCTCATGTTCTGATTCTGAACTGGCCTCCCCCTCCTCTTTTTCAGAGGCCATTGTCTTGGTTGGAACCTTATCAGAATCACTTTCAGAATCCCACCCTGTGAGGGTGGATAATTTCTTCTCAAGAGGGTCATTGACTTGGATTGCTTCTTTCAGTTTTTTAGACATGACTGGACTGTCTTTTTGGCTAACTTTGTCACCTTCGCTGTCCCATTCCGACCTGCTATTAGGGTTGGACAATGAATTGTGATGCTTCGCCCAGTGATCTTGAGAGTTTTGATTTTCTTTTCCCTTCACAAAGGACCCACTTTCCTTTGAGCCATTGATATTAGGGCTATCCTCACTACCGATCATGTCCTCAGACCCTGACTGGGGACCTTGACTAGCAGGAAGTGCAATATACTTATCTAAATTCTTTATTCTCTTCAGAGAGCTGTAATATTGTTTCCATTCTTTCTGTAATGACTTCTTGGTTTTACCTTTCTTGTGGGAGCCCTCAGACTCTGATCGACTATAAGAGGACGACCTACTGTCAATTCTACATGGAGATCTGGATCTTGAGCTAGAACCACCTCTACTTCTTGAGTGACTGTATGAACGGCTGTAGGATCTACTTTTGGAGGACCCACTACGTGAACTTCGTGCAGGACTGTTGGTCTTCTCCATATGACTATATCCACTCTGTGAGGCAGCTGGGAGGGACTTTGGTGTCACTGTAGTCTGTACTTTCTCTGTACTGATAAGAGATTCTTGTCCTGTAGCAAAATTGGTAGCAGGGACTGGCTTTGCTTTGATTTCCTGAATATGGATGTAGGAGGGCTTCCAGGGCTTTTGACCTGGTTTCCAGCGTGAGGGGGGAGGACTGTCACTAAGTGGTATTACTGGGACACTTTCAGGAGCTGGGACAACTGGGATTCTGGGGACAGGTACGGGTTTGCTCTCTAACATTTTCTCCTGCACATGCCCCAAGTCCTCTGTCTTAGGCTTGCCATCAGTTGTCCTCCTCTGTGATCGAGAGAGATTTCTCTTCCTGGATCGGGAGAAAGACCTGGATCTGTACCTGGATCTGGTTCTAGACCTGGTTCTAGACCTGGTTCTAGATTGTGACTGGGAATAGGACTGAGATCTGGATCTGGACAGAGAATGACTTCTGGACCTAGATGGGCTCCTAGACCTTGAGTAAGATCTCGACCCTCTTCGAGACCTGGACCGACTGCATGTGTAGGATCTGGAATAGGAACGCGAGTCTCTTGAGGACAGGGGGGACGATCTTCTTTTGTTAGGGGCTGAGCGTCGATGACTAGAGGAGGATCGTGATCGAGATCTTCTAAGCTTTGACCTTCTTCCAGAAGACACCGACCTTTCATCCTCTGACCGGTAAGAGTCTTGAGGCTTGGCCTTTGAGATCTTCTTTTTGGCATGCTTACATTTTTTAGCTTTCTTCTTGTGCTTGGCTTTCTTCTTGTCCTTCTTTGGTGGGTGAGGCAAGTTGGATCGTTCAGAGCTGTGGTTTGAAGAGCGCTCCGGCGACTGGGACCATGCAGAGTCACTTCTGTCATCCCATCTGCTTGAAGAATGGTCATTCAATCTGTTAATTCAAAAGATGCATCAAGCAAAAAGAGCTTCTTTTGACAGAAAAGCGACTCAGTACCTAGATGGTAATGTCAAACCTGACAGTCATACCTGTCCCCTTTGCTCCATTTCTCCAAGCTGGGAGGCTGATAAACCGTGGTTCTCTTCATCTCTTCTTTCCAGTGAGGTGGCGTTTCACTGCTTCCCCTCTCTTCCACGGATGTAGAGCGAGACCTAGACCTTGTGGGAGTGTGGTATCGCTGAAGAAAAAAAACAACATAATTCAACATTTTAAAAGGTGTAGTGTGTAGAATTTAGCGGCCACTAGCAGTGAGGTTGCAGATTGCAATCCCCTCTGTGTCCGTTGTGGCGCAAAATGGCAGCATCCGTGGAGGAGAATCTACGGTGGCCGCGAAACTAGCAAAAAACGCGAAAGCCCCTCTCTAGAGTCAGTGTTTGGTTTGTCTGTTCTGGGCTCCTGTAGAAACATGGCGGTGCAACATGGCCGTGTCCGTGGAAGGGGCTCCAGCCCCCATGGAGATATAAACGGCTCATTCTAAGGTAACGAAAACACAACAATTCCAATTTTCACAGGATTACACACGAGTTAAAACATACTTATGACTTATTACCTATATTCCATATTTAATTCCATTTCTGCCAAGTCCTTTCCCCAAAATGCAACTAATTCTACACACTGCACCTTTAACAAAAATAGCCGACATATCCTATAGACTGTAACATACAAACATAGAATTTTGGTTAATTTATTCACAACAATTCTAAGTATGGATAGGTAAGCGTACCATTGTCCCTCTTCCCTTGATCTTCCGCCCAGACTTGGTGACTGTTGGCTTCAAATCACATGGAAGAGAAGATTCTTCTTGCTCGGCTCTGAAAAGACCAAGTTGAATTAAAATTCCACTTAAAATGATAGGAGTTAACATTGCAAGAATAAAACATTGACGCTTTGTTAAGAACTATGTGAGTCAACCAAAGCTTTATAACAACAGAACTAACGTCTCTGGCTTCGCTTCCTTAGATGGCACGTCCCGTCGGAGCAGGAAGCGGTTCTCTGGAACAGGTGGGATCTCCTCTGGCCGAACAACCAGTTTTTCTCTTTTCCCGCCCTGCTCCTTAAATCCTTCTGCTTCTTCACCTCCCTCTGCCAATTCGCCTTCCACAGGGCTACGGGAACAGCAGCCACACAATATAATGTATACAAGGCTGCACTGACATATTTCCTTTTTTCCCCACTTACTTCTTGGGTATTTCTCAATAAAGAGTACATGAATACTGAAGTTTTCAGTTGCGATAATGGCGAGATTGATTTTGAAGACACTGGTGGTTTATTATTTTCAGTAATTTGTTTGAACTAAACTAGTTATATCATGAAACTGTCAGCAAGTTTCAAAAATAGAACATGATCACATTTGAAGTAGGAACTAAATGCAACTACATCATGCTACATTAGTATTGGGTTTAGGTATTAGGCAATCTTTTGACAGCTTTGGACCAGATACTGGTATTGGTATCTGTGCCTCGCTAATGCTTTTCTTTCAAATTCCTTTTAAATCTGGTGTTACACGTGTGTCTAAATGACTTTAGAAGCTTTATGAAGTTACCTTTGAGAGTCAGAGAGTGCAACATCGGCGTGTTTCTCTTTCTTTGTCTCTCTCCTTTTCTTCTTTGAGCGCTTGCTTTTGGTGCGTCTCTTGTGCCTGCGATGTCTCTGCTTCTTCTCAGATTCACTCTCAGACTCCATGGACGAGAGCTGAGAAGACGACTCATGAGAACTGAGGGAGGAGTCTGCGGAATGGGTCCTCTTCCTCTTGCCTTCAAGTACTGAAGTAAGACAAGGTGACAGCATAGAGATTTTCTTTTTTTACAAATTTCTCAATGTAAAAAAAAAATAAAACTCTTAAAATTACAAAAGTCAGAAAGAGCTTTTTAAACAAAGCCCTTCATTTAGCTGTCATTTTGATTTTACTGAAAGGAATGTTTCCATTCTCCTGACCGAAATTAAATCAATTACAGACACCAGAAAAGTGTAGACAAGTCCAAAATGCCTCTGTCATTGTCATGGCTGCACTATGCTGCCATAACCAAAGCTTCTCCTTGGTATGTTGGGGCCAGTGAAAGCAGGGCTGTCAGAGTCAGACGGGCCGCTGCCAACTCAACTCCACACAGATCACATCACTGATCCTCATTAAATAGAAGATCAGGTTACAGGCCCGGCTCTAATGCCAGGGGGAGAAATGCCAGCATTAAAATGCCATCCTCTTACAACATGAGCA
>OMKR01049857.1:29100-55118 GCA_900302355.1 Cyttopsis rosea | reverse complement strand
GCACCACTTTAATTGAATACATTGAATACATCCCGTAATAACAAACGTCGCCGCTACCAAGCTAACGTCAACCTCGCTAGCTAGTTAACGTGGAGGCTAACTTCAGGACTGTTGAGATGCTGTGCGTCATTTAAACTGAGCTCCACAGCAGAGCCACAGCCCCGCTGTGTTCGCGGGAGGAGGTGGGGGATGTCGCGGTGAACCACCCTCTTCTCTGGCGCCATTTCAACGGTTGCCGGGGGTGTTGGTCAGCCGCTCAGAGTTGACGGACGGGTGTCGTGCCAAAAAAGTGATCGCCCGCCGAATACTGATTGCCAAAAAGTGATCGCAGCATCGACCTTGTCACTGAAACGTTATTTATGCCTCAAAACGACTTGGTGTTATTCATGAGGGTTATAGTTGACAGATTGTAGCCCACCCGGTCCTTTTTACCAGTTTAAATGCCTTTAAAGGGCCAATGCAACCCATAAAATGCAGTTTTGCACTTGCCAAAAAGTGATCGCAGCTCCTACCTCATGACTGAAAGGTTGTTTCTGCCTCAAAATGACTTGATTTCTCTTGACTCTTGATGGTTATATGAAGAAGAAGAATCATTTATTTGTCAAACATTCAACACACACGCATGCAGAGGGTGAAGATGACCCGAACACACACACATGCAGGGAGTGGTGACGATGAGATTTGGTCTCTGCATTTATCCCATCCTGGCCGTCCTTCCTCCAGGGGCAGCCAGGAGCAGTGGGCAGCCCTCACTTTGTCGGCGCCCGGGGACCAATTCCAGGTGGTGGGTCCATGCCGTGGTCAGGGACAGGACAGGAAGTGTTCTGCACGTTTTTAGTCGGGGTCCTTATGTTGGAGGAGACCCATGCGAACACGGGGAGAACGTGCAAACTCCACACAGAAAGGCCCCTGATCGGGAGATAACCCACCGGAGCACGGTGCCAACAGTGCCCCAGGCGGGAATCGAACCCAGGACTTTCTTGCTGTGAGGCAGCAGTGCAAGCACTGTGCCACCGTGCCCTATATTGGGTATTGTCAGTAATTTCCCGAATCGATTTGATTCCGATTCACAAGGTCCCAATTTGATTCGATTTCCGATTCGATTCAATTCAATATCGATTCGGTTAGGGATATTTCAGTTACCAATTTTGCTTAAATATGAAAGAGATTCTCAGAACTGCTGTAAATTGTATAAGGAACCCTAACTGGTGCATTATAAAAAAATATTAATGGTAACATTAAGAATTGACCCCAAAGCAGTTACATTAATGTACTTTTTATTTAACATGACCCAACACACTACAGCAGTGTATCAGAAGAGAAATGACCAAAAGAGACAAACAACCATATATTAATTAATAAGTAAATTGAAAGAGAAATTGAAAAAGGCTCTGAATTGCCTTTGAAAATCGTGCAAGAAATCAGTTTCTTTTTTGTAACATGTTGAAAAACAGTCTTGTAAAACCTCTGGACATTGTAAACTGTAAAGTCCATGAAACTAAAGCCCCTTCATGACTGCTTTCTCACTTCTTGGAGATTGTAAGATTTTTCTGCATCTACATGTTGTGGACTGAGGCAGCTCCTTTGTGCAGTAACAATCGCCAGTGGTTGAGAAAACTCTCTGGTCCGGGGGATACAATGATACTACTTGCATTGCGCGAGATCTCATTGCGCGAAGAACCAAAGGCTGGCCACGCGAGACTAATGGGGTTAAAGCTTCATGAATCCCCGGTAAAAGGCATATATTAAAAGACTGGATTTTATTAAATGAAGATCGATTTGAATCGGAAAATCTATTCTTTTAACCCCAGCCCTATATTCGAATGCAATCCCCTACAATGGTGGCTCATGCAACCTTACAGAATAACAAAAGTTTGAAATGGAAGAGATATCAGTTATTTTGAGCTGTAGCTTATCTGAAGGTAACCAGGAGTAAAGCATTACATGTTATAGTATTTTTTCTCAAACAAGTTGAAATTTATTTGCTGGCAGTTAGACCCAGTTAGCCCCAAACTTTGAGTGTTTAAGCACATCCGTCTTGATGCAGGGTCTCTTAAAGTGGTTTATCTGTAATGCTTTCAAGGTGTCTCAAATGTTCTGTTCACAAAGTATCAAATATGCAGCCTGGCATTACAATTCAGCAAATTTTCATCAAAACGCTATCTCATTAAAATTTGAAATGAGGAAATACTGTTTTTATCTCTCTCTGTGTCTGTCTCCCATGGGTAGGACAGATCCGGTACACTAAGTCTGCTTGATTAGGACCAAGGTGGAAAAATAATTCAAAGTTAGCGATTGATCTGCGGATGAAAGATGCTCCTCCAATTAGCTATTATATTTTTCTGCCTTTTGTGAACCAGCACTTTTCTTTCTTTCAATGGTACTTTGTGTAAAGTGTGGAAGTAAAATTCCTAGTTTAATAGAGCATATTGTGATTTATTCCATTAATATGTTCCATTCAAAAATATCGATAAATCATTGAATTGCATTATTAATATTTCTTCGTCGTGCGTGGAGTTTGAATATTTTGCCCATGTTTGTGTGGGATAAACTCATGTATAGAGTCTTAAATTTCCTCCCTGGGGTATGAATACAATGTTTCACTGCCTCACACCCATTGTCAGCTGGGGTTGGCCCCAGCCCCTCTGTGACTGACCAGGTAAAGAAAATGGACACATGTGTGATGTTCCTCCAGGGTGCCCACTTCGATCTGTTGAGTCTCTCGGAGTTGAGTCAGTTGGAGTCAGGACAATGAGCCACTGTTTATCACTCATATGTGTACAGGCTGACCCGCTGAGGGTCAGGAACCGGTGCCATCCCGTTTTCTAACTCTTTTCGATCTCCTCCACACGGCTGTCCTCGAAGTAGTGGAAAGTTCGAGGCTCCATCCTCATCCTTAGCAGAACAGTGTAAAACCTCTTTGCCTTGAATGTCTCGCAGAGAATTACCCCTGGGCCACACCAGAAGCGACATGTCAACGACGTGAAAGCTGCGTGGCAACGCTTCAGATACGCTGCCATGTTAATCAATATGGAAGGTCACACCAAGCGGAAGCGTCATCGTCGCGAAAGCGTCATCATCGCGAAGGCGTCATCATCGCGAAGGCTCTATTTTTCCGGCCACAAAACATAAACTGGAGCTTAGATTTCCATAGGGGTCTTTATTTAACTTTTTTTTAAGATGTATTTAGTGAAAATATGTATGTAATTGTATTGTATGCATTAACCACATACTGTATATAAAGATCGCTGATGTGCGGTCCTGTGGAATATAAATACATATTTCCCCACAATAAATTAAACCTCATTTATGTAAAGAAAATTCAGTTGGTTTCAATCTGGAACCTCACTGCTAGTGGCCGCTAAATTCTACACACTGCACCTTTAAGGGCAGCTCAAGTTGTATTTGGGTTATTACAGTCAGGCACCTTTAAAGGCAGCTCAAGTTGTATTTGCGTTATTTCAGTTGGCCATCTTTAAGGGCAGCTCAGGTAGTCTCAGGGTCCTAGTGCCCGTCAAGGTCGCAATCTCAGATTCTCAGAAATGTGAATATAAACAATGAACGCTAATCTCGCTAACTAATCCAGCTACATTCATAAACAAACAGACACCAAATGCGAATGAAATGAAACGCAAAGGGTTGGAAACGAAACCAAAGATTCACTTTAACCCATTAAAGGTTGATACATTCCACAATTTGTAGTTACAGTGATAGAAAGTCTGGAGAGTGTCGCTTTCGGTAGCGTGCCGTAGACGGAGTGAAGACGGATTTACCAAAATTACGTGATGCTTCTGGTGTGGCCCAGGGGTTAGATGTAACACACAGAGCTGCTGTAGTGTTTGTGCTCTACATGGATGTGTGAATGAAATGCAAAATTACTTTGCACAAATTGAAGCTGACTGTGGAATGTGTTTTCTCCCATGAAACCACTGACAAACAATATCAACAACAAAAAACACCCTCTATAACTAATGCATGCTCTGTTTAGTCTACTGTTGAATGTTATGTGTTGAACGCATTTCTGATATTGCTGGCGTGGGCATGCCAGTTATCAAAGCAACCTTGAAAGAATTCAAAGGGGGATGTTAAAAGGCCCCTCAACATTGACCATTCGTCCGAGATCTCTTCTCTGAACCCTGCACACCTCTATCTGGCAGGGATGGGAGCTGATTGAGGTTGTCATAAAAGCTGGCGGCCGGTCTCACGAGAGCCACAAGGCAAGAATTTCCAAGCAGTCAGATCCTTAATCCCGTGAGAATATTCTCACAGTTGTGTTAGCTTTCAGAGCAGCTCCTCTTTCAGTCGTTCTTTTCAAGTTGTGGCTTTACACATCAACCTCATGCAAAGCGTTCAAATGCTCATCAAATCTTCCTACGAGTCTTTTCCACGGACGAGAAAAACGGGAGAAAAACATGCTGCCGTACACATGCCATGACTGCACCTAAGGACAATAAGTGTAGCAATTGGAAATAATTTGACTACATTGCCATAAGAGGAAAGAGGGTAAAAGTGGTTATCTGAGCTTATATTCCCCATCTTACTCTACAGGTGCTTTATTCCATTTGTGGAAGGTTGCACAATTTATGGATTTAATATGTTGTTGCCTGTTGGGTAGCCTGAGCTTTTACTACCATGCTACCTTGATCTATGGAAACATGGTCATGGTAAGTTAGCAGCAGGAAGACAGGTAGTATATGATAAATGTAAAAACTTACAAATAAAGTACCAACATTCATTGTACAGTATGCTTTATAAAATGACCTGCATCTTATGTAGCTAAAACAAATGCCAAGATATTTAACATGCAGCACTACTACTACTCTCCCTACATTTATTTTACATAGGCCATTTATTACATACTTTCCTTTCATGGTCCCAAGGTCTGCTCCAAGCTGATGTTAGCATAAATCCAAAAATGTCAAAAGTTCTACGGTTCTCACTCTGCTCAGAATGCTGAATATACTATAGGTTTTACACTTAATTGGCCTTTGAGTTAATTTGAAAACAAACTCAAACTGTTCTTTAATTAAACTCCGGGATGAGTTAGCAAGCTAACATGTCAGCTGAAGTTCTCTCTAGCGCAAGACCCTCAGGATAGTATTTTGGATTTTGTCATAACCCTTAGCTTCTATATCCGGGCTTAATGTTCATAATGCACATGGGTAATGCCTGAATTGCCAGACAGTGATCGCAGTAACTTTTGCAGAACAGAATGCATTAAGGCTCTATACGACATTTGTCACTGGATGCGGCATTTCACATGCCCTGCTGCTACCACAGAATCAATTCACACTTAGCTAGCTTTTTACCAAAAAACGTTCTAAAGAGAGCTTGACATTTTTAACTGATAGTTTGTTAATAGTTCGAAAATCAGCTATTTGTAAAAAAAAACATTGGTCGGTAAATCAGTGTATTGTTGCAGAGAGCGACATAGAAAACCATTGAATAACTTAAAAATACAAAAAGAAAAAAGCCTGCAACTTTTCACAAGGTAAAATGAAATTCAATAGTTTCATGAAATGAACTCAAATTTGGTAACATACTGAATATTCTTTCCCCAGCCAGTGTGTCAGTAGGCGTAAGCTATGCTACCAAAACAACAATACCTCCAAATCCAATCAGAATTTTGCAGAAAATATACATGCAGTCTCCTTCCTTGTCAGGCTGCAGTCCCTTTGACAAGCTGCTCTCCTAGCTGTAATGCTCTGTCTTTGTCAGCACAAGTGATTATCCTCCCCTACTGCAAGGGGAGCCAGCAGTAAATAGGTTAACACGTGATAAGATTTCTTATTTCCTAGTGCTGCTTCTAATCTGCCTCTTTTCACATCTGGTAATTAATAATTATACAGCCCTAGGGTGAATATGTCGCTTCTTTACAGGGAAGATTGTTTTCACAGTTAGGTGGTGGTGTCACCCTGAAATCAAGCCCCAAACCCCCAACGCGCTGTTTTGCCGCCACGGATATGCGAGAGGAAAAATGGTGACTCAAGAAGGTCCTGGGTTCGAACCCCAGCCGTCCCAGGTCCTTTCTGTGTGGTGTTTGCGTTGGTTTCCTCCCACCGTCAAGACGTGTGTTAGGTGTTAATACTCCGGTCGGTGGCACTGGCAAAAGAACTGGAGTCGGTCCCCGGGCGCAGCACTGCGGCTGCCCACTCCTTCTAGGGTATAGGATGGGTCAAATGCAGAGAACTAATTTCCCCCAGAGGGATTAATATATGAATACAAAATTATGTTTAGTCTGTATTCAGACAGAAGCTTCCTCAGGGGCATGTTAGAAGAGCCAACTTAAGACTGTAACACCTTATTGTTACCCGGGAACCACAGGAGTATGAATGGTGTATTATTATTATTATTATTATTATTATAGAAGAAAATAGATAGATAGTAGACTTGGGCAGGTGGTGGCCTAAAGCTGGCCAGAAGACAGAAGATGGCGGCGAAAAAAGAGGTGATAAAAGAAATATGAAAAATAGATATCTATATATCGATATAGATATATGCAGGACAGTATATATATATTTTTCTGCCATTCGTTTTCCCTCCTGTCTGCTGCTACCCCCCGATGCTTAATTTGGCCTCAATTAGTTTCTCACAGATTTGTTTCTTTGGTTCTGCGGTGTGGGATGAAGATCTTGAGATTACGGGTGTGAAAGAGCAGAGTAGGACCTGAGGCAGCCCATGTGTTTGATGGCCAGAGCAAACCAATCAGGCCAGTTCTGCTACTCCATTCGTACAACTAGTTTTAATTGAAAATGTACTGTTTAATTGGTTGTCCAGATTTATTACCGCAAAATATGCATAAAAAAGTGAGGCAAGGCACAGAGAGTCTGTGTGCATCTATATGCACATGTTCATTGAGTATGTACTTCTGAAGCACCTTCAGGGGCAAAATATAGCACAGTAGTACTAAAGTTCACATTAGATCCCCAGGAATAATCGTAATTTAAACATGTGAGGTATGTGTAAGGGAAAATACTACTCCAATATCATATTGATATTGTTAAGATAAAGGTAATTCCAAGGAAGAAAAAAAACTTCCCAGAGCCTGCACAAACTTGTCAGTTGTTCCACCTTGCTGATCATTTTATATATTTTAATGGTTTAAGAGAGGTCAACAGAGTCCAGTAGATAAATTATTTATTAAAGTATCAGCGCAGGCTCACCTAGGCGTGCCAAGCCCCCGCCACCACCAAGCCTTCTGAATATTTTACTTATTTTTATTATATTTTCTATTAACAAAGCGCAGCACTCAATCGGCTGGGAGTTAGGACTTGGGGATGTAAGGTGGAATAAAATTCTAAACGAGGGGCTGTAGTTGCATATCAATAAGATGGCACTGAGGGATGGAGAGCTTTCAGAATTTATTGATAAACAGGCAGGAAAGGGAAGCCGGTACCGGTCTGGTTATGCTCTGAGGCCGCTGGAGGACCTTGCCTTGATCAGGGATAATTCCCTCAGACTGGCTGCTTTGGCAATACAAGGCCCTGAGCCTCATGAATGACACTATAGCACACACCCAACAGCTAAAGCGGAATACTAAAAATGAGCCTGGCGGCAAACTGGGTTAGAGTTTAAAACACATATTTTGAACAAGGAGGCACAGGTAATTGAACTTTTAAATACGAATGCAAAAGGGATTCGAAGTCTGTATTCTAGAATACTCCTTGTGTAACAGTCTCATATTCCACTCATCCTTTAGAGAATGACTTTCTGAGATTTCTTCCCTCACGATCGGTATTTAATTCCAACTGAATCAAAAGACGGTTTCGGTGTAGGTAGGTATTGGGTAAGCGCCCCAGCCTAAAAGGTGTGAGACGCATCGCAACCAATATCTGTCTTTGGGGAGTCATATTTTCACACACTCGCACGAAGACGAATGCTCGTCATGCTTCTATTGGGCTTCCTCTTGCGCTAATAATCTTCACAACCGGGGTCTTTTCGGGTGGCGGAAAGGCCCCAGCCTGTCTTCATCAGGACACGCTAGGTGCCATTAATCTCAGAGAATTCATGAATGCACATCCTCCTTGGGCTCCCTCAGCCTGCCAGAGATGGTGTTGCTGTCTTCCCTCAGCTGATCTGAAGACGTATTGAGGGCGGACTGGAGGTATAGATGCAACACGGTATTGATTGGTTCTTTCTAAATGTGCGATGCGAGGGAAGACTGCTCGCTATTAGTTTACAGGATGTCACTTTGCCAGACGCTGATGAAATCTAATTAGTACACCTGTGAAACTGTAATAGGCCCATGCATCACTTCCCTGCCCCAAACGCCCCCCATTTACCAAGGAGGAGAGTGGCTGAGTGAATCTTTTGGGAAGATTTTGTCCTTTTTTTGTTCATATGCTCATGTTTTTATATGTGATTACAATAAACTCTAACCGGAGTGGAACATGCTCAAGGACTATCAGGTCTACAAGCTTTCGTTTTCTGAGAGAAAGAAATGCCAAGCGATTTGCAGGAGAACTGAAAATATAACAGCACATTCGCTATCACAGCGTTTCTCACAATATAAAATAATAAGAGCAATGAATAAATAAATGCGTAAATCAATAGATATCCCAGTGGGAGACAAACACAGCCCTCCTTGGGCTCCATAGTCTGAGGATTTGAAAGGCTCATCGTTATCCAATTATCCGTGCTCCTGCGTCTTTTACACAGGGCTTGTTTCACATCACAGGATAGAGGAAGGGAGTTGATGGGACGGATCAAAGGTTCTGCTGCCCTGCAGCTAAACAAAGTTGTGGGAGAATCTTTGGGAACCAGAATAACAAACACTCTCACCTTTGCACCAATGGGAGTCTGAGCATCCCACAAAAGCAAGGGTCATATTGTGCAGAACTGTCAAGCCGCCTACACATGACAAAGAATCAAGTGCAGTTTTTCCAACGCCAAGTAGGGTTTGGCTGAGCATTGAACCAAAATAAAGGTTAGCACAATTGTCCTTGTTGTGTGAAATCTCATATTGTGTATTGTTCAAACTCATTTTACATGGTTATTTTGGTAGTGATAATAACCAATATCTAATTCAACGCTGAATCTCTCTGCCAATGGTACTTCCTGACTGGAAGTGCTTCTGAATGTCACCATCAACTCATTCAAAATTCGAACTATTTGAGCTCCGCCAGGTCTCTCAAATGGGTATATTACGAGCTTTGAGCCATGCTAGTGGTATCACTGCTGCCAGGTCAAGGCTCGCTTCATAAGAAATTAAATGTTTGATGCTGTGGAGAGCGTTGACGCTGATCACATGTAAATGGCTTATTTTCACTCACTGCACTGCTAGTAACTTTGGTATTTTCTGCTCATGGAAGGATGCGTGCTAAGTTATCTTCCCTGATCAAATATGGATTGATATGGACATCTGCCTGAGAGATCAAAAGAGGTAACATAATTATCTGTCTCAGAACTAATAAAAATAGGGTTTTAGCCTGAATATCTTTTATTATTTATGTGTATGCAGCACCAAGAATATTCCTTCTCTTTGTTGGAAGTAGCATCCCACATCTGTGACCCATTTAAGGCATTTGTGTTCCTTGTAAGGCATGGCTGAATTCTAATGAGATGTATTGTCATTAGTTGTCCTAGCCAGCTGCATTAGTCATAGTCATATTTTATTGTAGCTAAACAAAGCAACATATGACTCCCCTAAGGTACACGTCTCTTTGTATCAGGCGCAACTCTAGTTGAGGCTTCTGGCGTTCCTCAAATATTAAATTCCACACAGTTAGTTTTGTGAAGACACCATCTGTCCAGAATCTTAAGACTTCCTCCCACAATGCTCGGTCTCCGCTTCTGTGTGGTGTTTTAGGGAGCCGGTGTCGACGCGGGCCACACAGCTGCCTCTACTGACAGGCTGCGGCATTGTTTATCGTAGTTTACAAACCATACTTCACCCCGGCATCTCTCTGATGTGCATCTGTGGTGACGCAATTGCTTCTCCAATTTTGTTTGAATTCAAGGATGAAGAGGACAATGCAGTTAGTGCTGAAAATAACGTTTTTAGTCTCCCATGACGCACTGAGCGGTTGTTGTTCTGTTAAACAGCTTCTGTTGCAGCGGTTGCGGATTAGTTTGATTTGTTTTATCGCAGACTGACAGTAGAGCGTGCAGGCACCTGGAGATGTCTGCATGCACAAACGGCTTGGTCAGAGTTTGACTGTTTGGACACTAAGACACTTAATATTTAGCTGTGAAGACTTGATGATACTTTAGACTCTCAACATGCTGTTAATGGTTAAGAGGCAAATTGTTGTTGCTTCATTTACCAGTTTTGTTGAGAATTTGAGCCCCATCCCACATCAAAACAAGAATTTTCTGTCAGTAAAACACGTCACAAAAAAGCTGTTTCCTTCAGGCGCCTTTCCATCGATGCAGCTGGGGATGATTTGCACACAACAGCAGAAGCGTCCTGTATCTTATCTGCGCCGGAGTGGAGACCGAGGAGAGAGGTACATCTCCAAGCTGATCTATCTGAGATCCCCGGACAAGCCATTAGTCTTCTGTCCTCTCCAATAAGTATCCACGAGGAATGGAATCTGAAGTGTCTGCACATCTCTAATGGACTCTGATAAAAAAAAAAAGCATGGCTCCACCACAGGCTGATGACTTTGTTTGGCTTCCTGATAAAGACGGGCCTTGCTGCTGCTGCTGCTGCTGTACACTACGGTTGGCTGAGATAATATTATGACTACAAATGTTCATAGTATCACTGCATATGGTAGCCATTTTTTATTTTGCTCAGTCTAAAATGGATGGTGGGGGAGGACTTCGTGCCTAAAATGCTTAAACCATCACAGGCGGAGTGATGGTAGATTCTTTTTCGCCAGGGTTGTTTTTTCTTTTTTTTTATCTCATTATTTATTTGACCTCCCCACAGGTGACCACACACTGAGTCAGCCATTGATTAATAACAGAGTGACTGAAGGAGGAGAAATGACGGATGGAAGATAGGTAAAGTGTTTAGCCCCAGCTGGCTACATTATGTCGAGTTAAGTCGAGTGATAACTGGGAAAGTCTGTGGGAAAATCTCCTGGCTCGCCTCTCTTTATAGAATACGGTCCACAGCGCATCAGACTTAGGGGAGGATTTTGTTTTCGATGAGGAGCAGCTGCTTCTCAATGTCGCCTCTACAGACAGACAGAGATGGATTTTAATTAGGGACGTATATTTCATGTGTGACGCGAATAACCTGTGTAGAAGGAATATACAGTAGGTGACGTATGCAATCAATAGGTGCAAACGCAGGAACATTTACAGTAACAAAATTTTGACCGTTGGATTTAACTGTAAGCCTTTTTTTACAGAAAAGTGAGCAGGTGTATCCCAGGCATACTGTATCCTCAAAGACACCAGTGTCGCTTTGTCTCTGTCACAGGGTAACCCTGGAGACCTGTAATATCAAAAACAGCAGGGGCAGGGCCTTTCCTGGCGTTGCTGCCTGTAGATATGACCATTAGTTCTGCCCCTGTGCTTATGAGAGGGAAAGTCCCAGGTCAGCAGAAGACAGACACACACACACAGGAGTGAGTGACATCCTATCCAATTACTTGTCACCTCCGCGCAGGCCCAAGCCGGGCCTGAAGGAGACCTCATAAGACAAGCAATTACACAGGAAAGATTCTGATCACCGCAGAGGCATTGCAAACCCTCTCTAGGGCTCATGCCGTAGTCTCTGTGCATATCAGTGTAAACACATTGATTCTTGCAGAAACCCCAGTGAATAGATCGTCCACCTGAAAATCAAAGCTTGAGGGTTCACGGGTGTATGAGCGGGAATTCAAAAGAAACACAATGCGCTCTTGACGGATTAACTATTCAATCTGCTGAGGGTAGTTAATAGCGAAGTTAATTGTCTGTGTTTGTAAATGAAGTCGCGCATAGATCGGGGTGCTGAGGTTTTGCCATTTGAAGTTACTTTCAATAGAAGCAAATGAGTTATCTTTGAAAGCTGCACATTAGCATGGCCCAGGACTTCCAATGAGCATTTTCAGTTTGCAAACTGGAAAGATGCGTCAGCAGCTCTCACGTTGAGCACACCTCTCGAAATGGAAGCTTGCATAACTTAGTTTTTTTCTTTCTTTTCTCATCATTATTTAAGGTCCAGCTATTGAGTTTTCTGTTTAGACTTGGTTATCAAGGATCCTTTGCTTGAAGGCAGACGATTGGAGGACAATGGTTCCCTTGTCACCCATTTTTTTACTCATATCTTTTCATTCATTAACCTTTATTTAAAGGCCACCTCCAGAATTTATATTATGTGAGATATTTATGTTCTCCATGGCATTCCATTCACACAAATTGATTCCACAGTCACCGTTGTACATTTATGACAACTGATTGGAGCAGCAAAAGATCAAAAGTTCAAGATCTTGTTAAAATGCGTGAATTTGATAATACCTCAAAACGTACCTTTAGTTACATGCTAGACTTTTCGTCGGGGTGCCATGGGGCATCCCAGACGCCACATCGCTGTTCTTAGATTATATCACACTACAAGGGGTGAAGACGCCCGTTTGTCGTTTCCGACATTCATATTTGGCTCCGATACTGGAAATTTGTTGGCCATGACAAAATCATGTCCAAATCTGGCCCAATTTGTGTAGTCTGATCCTGGCATAAGTTAGCTAGTAGTGTGCATCAGAATCTGCTTAGTTTATCACTGCTATGGTCGCTTTGGTGCTGATGTTCTGGTCAGAGAACAATTAAGGTAGAAAGCATGAAGTTAAATTGGCCTTTAAGCGCACAGTTTTACTGAGACGCTTTCACAAGAGAGGCCATTAGCTCAGCAAGTCGGCCTAAAGACAGACATCAGCTTTACAATAGACAATATAATAGACAATACACTCATTAAAAACTCTAATTATTCATAGAAAAACTAGCACCACGGAGTCAAATAACAAGAGCCATAGAGACAGAGAAAGTGCAGGGGTATTGCTCATTTAATCTGCCTATCTTTGTTTGGTTTCTTCTCTTGTAGTAGTATAGTGGTAGTGGTAGTATATTTTAAAGCCTGTCAAGGGTTTATGAAAATGCCAAAAATGGTAAAAAATAAAATAAGATACTGCTGAACACCATCTGCAGTTGATGCTTGAAGGTTAGTTAAGAAAGATTCCGAACATGAATGGGATGTTTGAATGGCAACCAAGTCTTGACCCAGAAAAATAATGTACATCTGAGAAGAAGAAAGCTAAGAATATACTTCATACTTGGTTAAATTTTTTTTCCCTGCAGTGAGGGTGAACATAAACACGTCATCTCTCCTTCAACCCCCTGAAAGCATCAATATGGTTTAGCACAGTGCTGTTTATTTCATCCTGACCGTTGCTGGGAGTATTTACCTGAAAAATAAACAGGCCTCTATGAATCAATCAGACTCGGCATTGGTGAGCCTTGACCCTTGTTATTGGATGTGGTTTCAGTAGAGTGCGCTACTTGGCCACCTAGTGTAAACTAAAAACTGTTTTCACTTCATGCGGCAATATCAAAATATCCTATGGTAGTGATTGATTCAACACTTATTTCCCCCTGAATCAGAGCAGAATGTCACTAGTCCATGCAATGTTTTTTCTGTGATATATTTCTGCTCATAATTAAAGACGGGGCATAAAAGTAAGTCCGGCGTCGATGCCTTAAGTCCAAATGGTAAATTATGAGAGGGGCCCATTGGGGACATGAGTTGTATTACACCCTCAAGATAATTCATTACTGTGGCATGTTTAAACTGCAGTTGACGTTTTGCCGGAAGGGAAGTAAGCTATGCTTCTGTGACTGCGGCTCATTACAAAAGCAGGAATACAAACACAAATAAATGCTCTTACACATGCATTTAATGAACATTTCGAGAGTAGGTTAATTGACATTCAAAGACAAAGCAAACACTCGAAGCCTGAACTTTATACTACATCAGCTAATCGCACTTGTCGTGAATCGCGCTGCTTGTTCTTTACATTTCAGCATTAGCTTTTTGTTCACAGTGTGGTGATGTGATGTGTTTTGAATTGCCACTTGAAAGCTGCCCCCCTCTATCCCCAAAACCAAATTTTATTCTTGTGTCAGAAATTTCTTCCAATTTACCAAGTAAACACCTGGTAGAAATGAGCTGATTCAGGCTGAACGCAGATGGATTGACTGGCTGATGATAATCTCGTGAATTTGCTGCATAAATGAATGTCGCAATTAAGGATGCACCTCACTGCTCATAAATTACGATTGATGGCAGCGTGGCATGGGGGATGCCTTTTTTTCTACACAACGATGCTCAGCGGCATAGGTATCATTTAATTAAAAAGTGTTGTGACAAAAGACCTGTGTACGAAACAGTCAACTTCAACTCAGGGAGAAAAAGTTGAGGATGGATGTCTTTGAAACTCAGCAGATGTGTGCCCGTAGTGAGGGAAAATCTTCGAGATGATGAAATGCAGTAAAGAGAGATTTTTTCATTCCGCAGTGGTTTAATTGTCAAAATTAATGACACATGCCTTGTTATACTGTCGACCAGTGAAAGCTTGCGTACGTATCATCGAAACACTGGTTTCAATATTGGAGGTCAAAGACCGAATCTTACTTCAATGGGTACGTGAGCGAAATGTCAACTGGGAGTAGTATATTTCCTTTGTGGTCCATTCTATTCACGTTTCATCACAAGAGGTAGTTGACAGAAAGTTCTATTTGAAAAACAATTATATTCTCACACATTTCAAATGAAATGAAATGCTCCGTTGTCACACCTCACCAAGATAGCTACCTGACCAATGCAACCGGGATACCTATTCTAATTTCTCATCGGGAGATTAGGTAAGTGCAGATTCAGTAATACTGTACCAATGCAAACTGTGTTTCACTTTGGGTGGAATTGGGGGTGGAATGAGACAATCCTCAAAAGACAAACCTGTCATTATAAGAAAGCGTTTCTGTAGGCATTACTGTGTTAGACAGCAACGGAGAAACATGACAACAAACTGAATGATTTGCATTGAACAACCTATTAGCATCTTCACCAAAATGTGGACACAAAGTTAATTGCCTCCTAAGCGTAGTCATATACAGGAGACACGTAATAATTGCTGCATTGCAACAAAGAGACAAAGAGATGCTTTATGCGTTCTCATCTTCTGGGTTGGGTAGGTTTATTCAGAGACTGGTACTAACTAGTAACGTGTACTCAGTTACATGTCTTAAAGGGGACATAATATGAAAAACTCACTGTGCTTGCGCACATACATTTGGGTCTCTGATGGGCCTACTAACACACACACTGAAATTAGACAGCCCAGTCAGTTTGTTGTGGGCTCCCTATTCCAGAAAACATGTGATTCAACAAGCCGTTCAGATTAGTCTCCCACTCCTACGTCAAGTGGGGGCTCATTAGAATGAGACCGCCCCCCATCTGCCCCCCATCTGCCCCCCATCTGAGTATCTCTACTCACGGCTTGAGAAACACCTTCGTGAAGGTGCGCCATTTTTTTCTCGCATGCGCCACACCCGCTAGCATTACAGTATGTTGAAGCTAAGAGCTAAGCATGGGAACTGCTCTGTTGTTGGCTGCACAGACCACCACAAATATTTTAAAAGAAAGAGGAATCAACACCAACTGTCCGTGACAAAACTGCAGACGAGGGAAATGTAAGTATTTAAAAAATAATTGTGCTGTGTGTTTCTTTTGCCGTTTAGCACTAACTAATGCTAATAGCTGAGGCATACCTGTCAAACCTCCTGTTTTTCCCTAGCCTGGGAACCAGACCAATCTGTGAGCTCATGTTTCATTTACTCTGGTCCATTCCAACAGATTTCAACCCGACCATTTTATGGTCGGGCCAATCAAAGTCGCTTTTGTTTCGTCACTCAGCGCTACGTCCCACGTGTTGCTGTTCTGATTGGTTGTAGGTCCATCCAATTGGAGAGACCTACAACCAACCAGCGGGGCCATTTGGTAAATTAAACTTTTACCAAATGCTGTCATAAGTACGGCAAACACATCTTTCTTATCAACAAAAGCTTTAAGTGCATTTGTTTGTTCTTCTTTGAGAGAAAATGTACCGTCCAGTGTCCTGTAAATCTCCCATATTTTTAACGTTTCAAAAACCATTTTGTGCGATCTGCGCGATCTGCTGCAAGTTTCTCCAAACAAAACCAATAAAAACTGTTTTTTTTATTGTAGATGTATTTACTTTTCTCCATTTCCCAATTGAATGAAAAAAAAAAAAGCCCTGTGCGTAACGGGGTGATATAGAGAGCTATATTGAGTTTAATTTTTTAGTAGATTTCAGATTGATTGATCCTTTTGGCTGTCTTTGTGTATATTTCTAAAGACCTTCAGAGCCGGAGGTCAGAGGCGAGTCTGGGCGAATCTCCAGCACCTGAAGGAACGGCTCCGGGAGGTGCAGGGAGATAGAAAAAAGAGGGCGTACGACTCCCAGGTGTGGGTGTACTGCCCGGAGGCCTGTCCCCGAAACTGGCCAGTCAGTGGGTCGGTCCTTGCACAGTGCTGGGTCGACTCACTGATGTGGTCTACCGGGTCAGGCTGATCAAGCGCAGCCGAGTGGTCGCCCTACACCGGGACCGGCTTTCCCCGTACCACCCCCTGGCCCCGGCCGAGGACGTAGATGGGGCCGGGGACGAGGCCCAAGGCGCTGCCTCCCCAGCCCCTGCCATGGGCCGGACACCAGGGGGACGCCGCCCTGCTCGTGGGGCCGACCACCCTTGCCCGGCCATGGATCGGCCCAGGAGGGAGCTGCACTTGCCCCAGCGGCCCAGCGGTCAAGATCCTGGGTCGCTGGGGACAGCGACCGCTTGAGAGGGGGCAGTGTGGCGTCCCGGGTGGTGCTGGGACTACAGCGCCCAGCATCCCCTGGGGTGGAGGGGGAGGAGTCTAGAACCTTCTAGACTCCTCATGGTATAAATGGGACCTAAGGGGAGGAGCTAGGTCTCTGAGTGGTTGTCGAGCCAGACACACCTGTTGTGAATGCGCTGTGGCTGTTGCCGAATAAAGTGAGTTCCAGTCGATCCTGCTTACGCCTCCCCTTCACGAACCGACAAACGCTACAATATGATCAGATCATGTTTTTGTCTTTAATATGTTCACATCTCTCCAAACTGCTGTTGTTGAGGTTGGTTAGGTTTCTTTAACTAGCCAAGTGTGGTTACAAATTTACGATGAACCAGTTATAATCAATAACAGTGAATACACCACTACATACATACACCAACGTACATATACCAGGAGCTGTGGGTGCACACAGTGAGACACCCCGAGGTGATGGCAGGTCTACAATGTGAGGCAGGAACCTGACGAGCGTCGTGGCCGCTGGGCTCTACTCCCCGAGACACAAGCTGAGGGGGGTGGAGGGTGTGGGCCTGACAGATGCTGATGCCAACAGACAGAGAGAGTCATTATTCAGAGCTTCAGAGATGAGGGGGAGCAAGGGAGAAACTGGTGCCCGTGTTGGCCTGGCTCCCCCTGCCACTGGAATCACTCCCAATCACACCTCTATAAATCACAGACACGCGCGCACACACACACACACACACACACACACACTCCGTGTGTTGTATTGAAAGCATGAAAGCATCCACACTGAGCAGAGGAGGAATTGCTGGGAGAATGTGTAGTGACCATGAAATAGTGACCGCAGGAGCACCAGGGCGCGTTGGAAAACCAGCAGGTGCAGTGGAGGTGCGAGGAGGGAAGAGGGTTACATTTACATGATGTGACTCCCGAATGCCAATGCCAATGTAAAGAAAAACACACTTTAATGAGTTTAGAAACGTATCTGCCAGTATCGCACGATGATGGAATCTGTCCTGGTTTCCCGTTGATGTTCCTCTGCCTTTTAATTATTCTATCTCGTCCGTCGGTTAAAGGTGTAAATGTGATTGTGTGTGTGGTTCGAAATATATAATCAAGGATGGTGACGATTTTATTTTTTTGTGTATAGAAGCTGCTGAGAAAATTGAAGTAAGGATATTGAACTTACCATAACGCAAATGCCATGAGTGAAGTCAGACTGCGTCTCCATTAGTATTGCAAAGCTGAGACCAATGGAGTTAATGATGTGCTCCGATGAACTATGAAACAATTCAGCAGTTTGAAATATTGCACCCCAAAGCAGAAAGTGACGGCTTCAAAATGGCACTGCAGTGACGTTTGTTGACTGGGGAACGTTAACTGGGGAGAGTTAACAACGGATGTCTACGACACACCTTTTTTATTTTTTTTTATTTTTACATACAAAAGCGTCTCAACGACTCATCGTTTGAAAGCAGTTTGTCAAGCGCTCGGATCTCATAATTATATAAATTTAATTCCAATTAGAAGTGATAAAATAAAACCTCCTTTTCACAGCATGTGGCCAAGTGACTATGGATAAGAAGTGAACGTGACCATCTCAGACGTGCAAATTGCATCAGACAAATTGATTTAATTTTTCTCCGTTTCTGGTCCATGTCTGCACATTTTGCAAATGAGGACAAAAGACCAGGGAAAACTAAATTAACCGTGCAAACAGTTCAACCTAATTTATTAACCTCTTTTTCTGATGTTCGGATATTTTGGGAATTGCAGTTTAATTCATTTTTTTCCTGACAATTCCAAATAGCTCATTGAAGACCTCAGTCAACCTTCTCTGTGTTAGACAAGAGAGGCTACTGCAATTACATCACTTAACATAGTGTCTTCCTATTGTCATAGAGTCTTTCCTATTGTGCAAATATTTGACTCCCCCCCCCCCCCCTCTTGGGAGATCAAGTTGAATCAAGAACTTAACTTCAAACATACATTAGAAGAAATGATCATTAATTATAATTATAAGAAATTATACATTGTGACTGTGAGATTGTGAGATCAAAGGCACAGCTGAAAACACAACCAGAATTTTAAAGATTTTAAAATAACAATTATACAGCGCTTACGATGCAAAATCTGGAAAGCCATTCAGTGTGTGAATTAGATGTGAATTAGCAATGCAATCCATAAGTAACTGATAGTTTTATGATGATGGTTTTGATCGATGTTTTGATAGATGATTCACAATGCAACAGTGCGCCTGATTTTCAACCAGCCAAAGCATGCACATGTCACGCCTCTCTTCATCTCTCTCCACTGGCTCCCTGTAGCTGCCTGCATCAAGTTCAAATCCTTGATGCTGGCCTACAGGGCAGTCACTGGATTTGCACCCACACACATTGCATCATGTATAAGGCCATATGCCCCAAGGTCTGCAAATGAGTGGCGGCTGATGGTGCCCCAATGGTGGAAGGAGCTCCCCAGCTTGTTACACTCTGCACTCACAATCTTCAAGAAACACTATTGTTGACTATTTTTGTTTTTGTTGAGGTTGACGAGTTTTAAGTAGACGAGTATTTATCATATTGCACTAACATACAAAAAAAAATACTAACAACACAATTTTATTCTGGCGGTGTTCGACAACCGCCCCCAGAAAACTACCTGGCATGGAAGGCCAGTTGCCGGCACAGAGGCTACACCTCAACCCCTGGGCAGAGCTCAACCTACCCATCAAGTGGCTTACCGGGGAGTCAGAGTGCCACACAGAGAGAATCAGAGCAGTCAACCTCAACGACACTAAGGCCGGCCTGGACATGGCATGGCGACGGTTGGACCTGGGGTATGGCTCTCCCGAGGCCATAGAACAGCCCCTCTTCAACAGGCTGAGAAACGTACAACTCCAGAGTGAAGACTAGGACTCGAGGGGCTCACAGACCTCGCGGACCTCCTCAAAGTCCAATCGGCGAAAGGTGAAGGCTACCTGACCGGTCTCAGCTACCTCGACACAGCTAATGAGTAGGATCAGTGCCTCCATCGGCAAAAGAGAAGTCGCCAGGGCCGCCCCGGAGCCTAAAGGACGGCCCCGTGAGGAATCCCACACTCCCTCAGGACGTGCAGGACCTTCAGAAGGAAACCGCTTATGCAGAGGAGGGAGTTTCTGAGAGCGCACTCCATATGCTTCAGATGCTGGGCCTCAACGACCCATCAAGCCAAGGACTACAAAGCTGATGTCCACTGCTCAGAGTGCGACAGCGACTGCCCCCTCCCTGGGCAGCAGAGAGGTCACACACCACACCTAGTGAGGAGCGAGGCGCCACCGTGCACGAGAAAGCAGACATACACAGCAAACTGTACAGAGGTCTGCGGGGGCGGGCCACCTGTCACAGCGCATGGCAGGGAGCACAGCCTACGGAGGCTACACAGTCTACCCAGTTTACCACCGGCTCAACACACTACATAGTCCACCCTGCTTCTCTACCCTAAGATAAGTTACCAGGGGGACAACACGAACCGTATGAAAATGTAGGAGAACTCAATCACTCAGTCGACGACGAAAAATTTGCACGACAAAGTTGAGGATGAGGCCTTCCTCGACATCATGAATGGAGAGTTCTTTAAGGAACCATTCCGTAAGCCCAGACCGTTTCTGCCCAGCAATCAGGACCAGGCCCTCAGCCGCCTTATGTCACCCCACCGGAGAAGCCAGATATGAGGGACCACTTTGTGGGATTCATGAAGGAAATCTTTAGCATTGTACATGCTGAAAGATGGCGGGTAGCGCTGGTATCTACCAAGCTTTAGAATCTAACATCCCCAGAGACCAGGACAGATCAGGGTCGTGTTCAACTCAAGCACGCAGTACAACGGGGTCCCAATTCGCTTCAGGACCGAGCTAGTCGCGATCATGGGCGACATTCAGTAGATGTTCTATAGCAATTGCCCCTCCCCGGAAGAGAACTTTGCTGGCGGCAAATGGGACGCCCCCCTAGCGGTCAAGAAATTCACTGACAGTGAATGGGACGCCCTGCGACCGGATGAGAAACAAGAGTAGTGGCTGAGGTGGAGGAAGTCATTACAAGATCTTCAGGGGTTGAAGATTCCCAGGATGCACACAACACTGCCAATCTCTGGAGCTCAGAGCTGCGTCAAGTCCACCAAGGCAATCTGTGCCATCGCATACCTCGAGGTGACTAACGCGGAAGGTCAGAGCGAGCTGGGGTTAATCTTGGGCAAGGCTATATGTCAAATGAGACGAAGCGATTCTACGTCTACGTTCACAACCGAGTCCACCGCACCAGACACTGGACCAGAGAGAGAGAGAGCCAACGTAGGGGTCGTCCTCATTAACCCCGGAACTGATGCGGAGCTACGCCCCAAGGTTACTGTCTGTCACGCACCTTTCAGCCAGGCTTGGCAGTGCACGTTTCAAGGGTTTCCATTGTTGGAGGTCTCTCTCATCAGCCTCGCACTTTGCGCACTCCTTCACCTGAGCATCCGAGAACGGCCTGTGTCATGGCTGGCACGCCCACAGCAAGCCCCTACCCAAAGAGCAATTCAGCAGGCGATTCTGCAGAATGAAGCCTACGAAGAAGAGATCAGCTGCATCCAGAGTGGAAAGCCCGTCCCCAAACAAAGCCCACCCCTTCATTGACCCGCACACTCTCCTCAGAGTCACAGCGATAGTCAATGCCAGGCCATTGACACCAGTCTCTACAGATCCAGATCACCCAACCATTCTCACTCCAGCTACTCTGCTTACCCAGAAGGTCGGTACACCCCCGTTACCTCCAGGCCAGTTCGGCGAGAGGGACCTCTTCAGACGTCAATTGGCGACCCGTCTTGGAGGTCGTCCTCCTCCTGTCCACAGACACCTTCAGCTTCTGTGTAGTAGTCATTGAAAGAGCCTTCACACAACATGGTGCGCTGTTGACCACCAACACTTTATTCGAACCTGGAGGTTCAAGGTAGTTTGACATCTTACAGATGCCAGGTGCGGAGTGTTCCGCCCCTGCAATCAGGCTCTATGACATAGCTTGTGATGACATTGTAAGGGCATAACACAGTGAATATAAAGCAGTGAGTCATCAGCCTCGTGATTGCCCTTGAGAAAGCACAATCGGTATGTTTATTTGTGTACGCATACAGTGAAGGAGTTATGATGATGATGATGATGATGATGATGGTTAAGTGATTGATGGTTGGTTACGTACACTGCATAGAGATTAGTCATTGAACTGCATACTTCTGTACTGTTTCACAGTTTCACACTGCTTCCATTAAAGACATCTAAAGTCACATGTCTCCGGGCTTTTGTGGGAGTGTTTAGCTTGCTGTATAGCTATGTACATCTTCATGTGGCAAGGACAGAAGAGTCGCTTTTGACAAAAGCGTCTGCTAAATGAATAAATGTAAATGTAAATGTTTTATGTAAGGATTTGTATTTTTTGCGATACATGTCATACTAACTCAATTAGCTCAATTAGTTGCAACTAGTTGAAATAGCTAGATGCTAAAAATAGGAACAGGATCTTCTAGTCTTCTCTTGTATTTACTGCTATCAAGTTTGGGCAGAAAGGGTATACAAATCTTTAGCAGGCGTCAAAGTTGTGTGAGGTTGCCAGGCGGTTATGTGCATGTCTTGCCCCAAGTGGTGAGGGAGTGACACCTGGTTTTGCCTGCCAGTTTTCTAAGGATGGCATTCCAACTTTGGGAGAGTTGGGAGGTCCCTCCTTCTAATCACCTGGAAGCTTGTGTCACATTGCAGATTACACACTGAAACTGTTGTGGGTAATTCTCCTTTGGCTTCTCTTAGAAGTACGGAATTAAGAAAGAAAATACTTTCCGCCACCTAGTGACAATGTTGCGTTTGCGCAGTTTTGAAAGCAGTTTGTTGATTCCAAGCTCATTTAGAAGTCAAAGAAGAAGTCTACATCCTATAGGTTGGACCTCTTTCATGTGGATTACAACCACAACAGCCACACCCGCCACATAACTACACTGACCCTTGTATCACATATGTGTTGACCTACAGTATATAAAGGCCTTGACAAGCTAGTGTCCGCTTTTACAACACTCTACAATCTATCATCCCGCCCCCCCCATGAACACAATTAATACTAAGTGGGAAGTCAAGATGAACATAACTAATGCAGTTCAGTGAATGTTCCATCAATTCCAGACAGGTTTAAACTGCCTTTTCCAGTTTAAGATCATTCATAGCTCCATTATTCAACAAAACTACATAAGTTATATCTGGTGAGGATTTCCCCACTGTGTGACAAATCCAATCGAATGAGGCACATTTGCTCCTGCACGGCTTTGCTCTTGGCAGTAAATTAGAGCTTTACTGGTCAGAATTGTCATAATTTCAATAATATTCCGTCTCCAAATCAAACCAAACCCTGTCCTAATTGTTCTCTGGAGTTTTAAGATTTACATCTACCCTGAAGAGAGAACACACTTATTCTGATGTTTTTGGTACTGTAGGAACAAAAAAATCCAAAAAAGTGATCCAAAATAGTGATTTGACCATTCTGCACCTTGAAGAAATAAGGTTGAATTTAAGAGACAAACATGAACAATGTTACAGGATTTGGCAGCCTCCCATTTCTCTTTTAAAGAGTTAGGCCGTTATTATCCTTGACGGACAACTAGACTTGGGGCCGATATTCGATAATATCGAGGATTGCGATATTTGCCACCATATGCAATATTTTTGCGAGGCCCCCGGCCTCCATCGTCTGTCCATCTGTGGGAGCACGTGTTGTTTAGATCTCCTTCACAATGTGTCCAAATTTAAAATCTACTGAAAAACTAAAATATTTGTAGTATAAATTGTGTATTTTTTTCCAAGTTTTGTTATGGCACGGCTGTGTATAACATCACCATTAGCTTAAGATAACATTGCACTGAGTGCACTGAGACCATTAGTGGTAAAGGTTCATTTTGCTGCCCAGCAATGTAATAACAATGTAATTTCTGATTTGAACAGCAAATGTTATTGCGATGCTTGTAGTCTTTCTATAAGAATTCATGTGAATATCCTATTTTATTATTATATATTACCGAATATTAACAGTGTGATTGTTTCCCCTGCTCAAGAATGGAAGAGGCTTCGTCAATCGCTTTGTATTTGGCTTGATTAGCTGCAATTGAAACCGAAAGAAAAGCTAAAGCTGTTAAAGCTTCTAAAGCTTCAGTTTTTAATGAAAGATACACACAATTTTTGTTTCTTTTTTTCCCCCATCAGGTCAGTGGGGTCAGTGTATGGGAGAGGAGTGCGGCTCAGGTGGGTTTCAGACCAGGACGCTGTGGTGTGTCCACACGGAAGGCTGGACCATCCACCACTCCCACTGCCGGCAGACTGACAAGCCGGAGAGTCAGCGGCACTGCTTCAAGGTCTGTGACTGGCACCAGGACCTGTTCGCGTGGGAGGTGTCGGCCTGGGGGGGCTGCGTCCTGGTCCCGTTCTTTTCCAATGAGCTCAAGCTGAGGACATCCCAGTGTGTCACCGCACAGCACGGCATCCAGAGGCGTACTGTCCTCTGCGTGCGCACCTCCAACCGTACGGCTGTGGCCTCCAGGATATGTAACTTCTTCTCCCAGAGGCCGGAGGTGGAGCAGGCATGCCTCATCCCCTGCCCCCAGGACTGCGTGGTGACGGACTTCACCTCCTGGTCCGGCTGCAGCAGGACCTGCGGCGCCGGCCTGCAGCACCGGACTCGACACGTCCTGGCCACACCCATGTACGGCGGGGCAAACTGCCCCAACCTGACCCAGACCAGCAGCTGCTCCAACCCGGAGCCCTGCCCTGTCGGGGACGGCCAGTACCAGTACAGCCTCAAAGTGGGGCCCTGGAGCGAATGTCGGCTGCCGCACCAAAAGGGCGTCATGCTCAGTGGCAGGACCACCGTGGATTTTGCTGGAATCTCCAAGGAGAAAAACACAGTCAAGCGTCACACACTGGCCTCTGCAAACCACCACCATCATCATCATCAACACAACCCACACCCTCATTCTAAAAGCCCCCCCATGTCCTGGGAGTTGGAGGTGGGCTACCAGATGCGGCAGGTTCGCTGCATGAGAAGCGACGGCAAGAACGCCATGCTGAGGTAAGCCCATCCTGGGACTCATTGATTGCTGAAAGGGATGAGCCATGGGGAATCTCGGGAAGTCTTTGGGTGGTGTCCAGGCTGTGTGAGGAGAATCTTGGGCAGCAGGTTTAGGGGGAACGGGCTTGTGCTAATGGGCACAGATGAATGGCCTAGTCTCACATTAATCTGTTTTCCACTGATGTAACGTGCAAGGTGAGTGGTGCTATGTGCCCTGTGACTTAATTAGGCCACCTGGCAACCAAAAGAACACTGAATGAATGATGTTTTTTAATTTAATTTTATTGCTTCCACACTTCCTTTGGTTTCATAGCATCAAGTGTGACCGTGTCCATGTTCATTCTGTTTCGTAACACCAGTGGGGCATTTTAATGGTACCACTGTGTTGTGTACGTTCAATGAAATAAACTGCTACTTATTTTAAGGCCATTAACTTTTCAATTATCATAAGATTATGTGAGGGGTGGTGTTTCAGTGGTCTATTTGCATGGTAATACTGTCCTATTGTGGTAAATGTGAAATGGTGCTCCCCTCCTAACCCTGCTGTTCAGACTAACCCCGGTATTTGGGTTTCATAAGAATGGATTTTCTGCATAAAATACACATATGCAAATACCCACAGACACCTGCAGACACTGGCTCAGACACAGACGCACAAAACAAACATGCAGTCCTCACACGCACATGAAATTTAATAGATATAGCCAGTAAATTACGCACGCGATGATGAAAAAAAGTAATTGCGTGCGTTTTTATTGACAAGCTGGTAGTATCTAGATGGTGGAAAGTGATGCTATAAGCTGATTGTTAAAATATGAATGAACACAAGACTTTTGCTACATTTGTTTCCACTGTGGTAACCATGGCATTAGGAACCAGTTTAGGGAGAGTGATTTGAATAACGAGATGTAATTAAACAGTTTAATTGTATGGTGTCTCCCCATTATCTGTCTGAATGAGCAGTGCATTGCAACTGATTGACTTGGCCCACAGTCTAGTCTCCGAGGGAGCTGGGAATTTAATAGTGGCTGTCCTGTAAATCAACTTGTTAACTCTTGTATACAGTTTTTCGATTCGGCATTGTGTTGATTCTCAAACTTGTATTTTCTGTCTCTTTCTGCGCA
>OMKR01049857.1:0-23065 GCA_900302355.1 Cyttopsis rosea | reverse complement strand
TAAGGGAATTGTCAGAACACAGAAAAATCACAATTTAGAGACCAGAGGAATCAAAGGAACGTATCAATGTGGCAAGATCAAAGACTGCGTGAATTACTGTTGGGGGAGACGATAAAATGCACAATGGACGTTTAGGCTTTTCTTTTTCTTTCCTTTGGGCTTTCATTTAAATGGAAATTTGGGGCTCAATGATGCACGGAGGTGAATCAACACGGAATATTAGATTTCATAAATCCTCAGCCAAAGAAAATGCAGTACATGTTCATTGGGTTGTTTTTAACGATCCCCCAAAAAATCTTCTATTTTTGATTCCTTTTAAAAATTTGCCTTCGAGGACCAGCGATGGGGCCTGCTAAAGGGCTCCCAAAATGATGCCAATGATATAATTGTCTGGTTTGGTTAGCCATGTTCCAAGCCATTTCATAATGTCAATATCAGATTAATTGAAATGAATTCCATCAAATTAATTGATAAATTCCATCAGGTGAATTCTGTATCAATACAACAGCTTTGATTGTTGTGTTGCTGTTATACAGTGTGTCTACTTTTAAGGAACAATTTCACTCGATTGAAGATATGTTATCCGTTATTATTAATGAATGATATTATATATTGCACATTGGGGTCTTTTTTATTACATCGCTATCACTGCTGTTTTAATAAAAGCACCAAGCCATTGGAGGCCCTGTGCGTTACTCGCTTGCTGTCGTGCTGTGCCTTACAGCTACCCTTAGCCGTAGTAAAATCACTGCAGTGCACAGCCTCTTGTGGCTTATTGCTTTCATATAGCAGTGACTCTCAGCATATACAATGTCAACAGTTACTAAAACTGCAAGAAGTTAATTTTACTGAGGCAGCCAAATAGACTATGATCTTACCTTTTGTGTTCACCAGACATACAATATGTCAATATGTCAACAGATTGCCTGTTCTGAGTATGTGGATCTCTAATTCTTACCTCAAACCTTCCCGTCAGCCTACTGTGCAGTGTACAAGCCCCTGGTCTTCCAGGGTGGCGCCAAGTGCCTGTCTCGACAACATTTGCTTTTACTGTACTTTCCCACTCTTGCAATAGGTGACACATCCGCTCAATATGTTGTATTATTGGACCCCTTTTCCGCATTGAAACTCCCCAAGAACTCAGGAAGTAGAGTGATATCAAGAGTCACAAAAGCTGTTCACTCGGACAAACTTCATTTCACACTTCAGAGCAGAAGGTTTGTGTCTAACAAGACAAGATTACATTTGACTAGGGAGTTGTCCATATCTAAAGTTATGCTGTGCCTATCCCCAGTTAAATTGTCTTGTTTCTTGGTGTCAGAAACTACCACGCAAAATGCTCCCAGCATTTTTAACAATGTTAGCTGGGAATGAATTGATGTAGCTGAAACATTAATTGACAGTAAATGAGATACTGTAGCTTGAAGTATACTAACCAGAAAGCCAGGTAATCCAGGTAATCATGCCACAGCTAAATTCAGTTTGTCTTCTATTTTCTGATTTTAGAACAATGAAACCTCCTCCTTAATTTGATTGTCTGTACCCGCCCATAGGGTTCCATCACAAATAGAGCACTACTCAATTTGAGGCAGAACACGCTCCCCAATGTGACTGCGCAGCCTTATGCGACACCATATGGCAACGTGCTATCGACAAAGTGAAACTCAATTGTCATACAGGATAGCTACAGCTCCAATTCACCAAAGTTACATTCAAAACTCTTGTTTATCCTCCTGACACTGTGCCTCTCCCCCTGTTGCTTGTTCAGCGTCCAGGCCGGTGAGCGCTAGGCTGTGCGCCACTGAGGAGCCCCCCTCGGCTGTCCAGCGCTGCTCGCTCCCCTGCCCTCAGAACTGTCTCCTCTCCCCTTGGTCATCCTGGGGGGCCTGCCAGTATGACAACTGTGAAGAACTGCAGGGGAAGAAAGGTAGGATTAAAAAAAAAGGCTTGAGACTGTGTGAGACTCATACAGAGAGAGACTGAGACAAAAATATGCGGAGGCGTAGTGGCAGTGTTTGAACGAGACAGACACGCTGCACAGACGAGGGAGAATGGAGTGACAGAGGGAAAAGCGGAGTTTTCGTCGGGAGACAGAGAGAGGCAGAGTGTTCTTAAATGATATATAGACGACTGCTAAGTGGCTGGGTCAGGAAAAATGGTCTGGAGCAGCGAAGTGTACAGGTGTAAATACCGAAGCAGACAAAAAGAAAAAAGAGAAAGAAGGCAGGCCTGTGGTTTTGGCTCATGTCCCCTGCCAAGGAGAGTGGGGGCAAATGTAAGATGCTTCCCCTTCCATTGTACAGTATGTTTATGTGCATGCATCTACATTAACAGTTTGCCCTTGTGTGTTTTGCTGCTTGTGTCCCTTTGTGCAAAGGTTTATGTTTTTACGTGTGTGTGTGTGTGTGTTTCTGTGTGTGGCGTATGTTTGAGTGAGAGCGTCTGGCTCAGTGTTGGCTCAGCATGCTGGCCCTGCACTTAAAGAGCAAGATGACCTCGTCTGTGCTGTGAGTGAATGTGCATGAAAGTTTAGGCCAATGACCATACAGTCCATGGCCGCCAATCTCAATGGCATGAAGCCAAGCTCTAGCTGATAGACAGCGTCACTGATATGTGTTTGTAAAAGTGGGCTTGCATAGCATCCGTTGTTTTTTGGCACAGGGCTCTCGAGTCAGCAGGCTATCTTTTTTGATAGCATGGGATAAAAACAAAACCCTAACCCCCCATAGGGTGCTGATCTGCAACCAATAGCAACATCACTGTTAGTTTGGACTCCCAGGGTAGCAGAGTAGCAAAGTGAACACTATGGAGGACCAATGAATTGTTAGGATCCAGGTTGTCTTACCGGTGGACCTTGAGCTCCACATCTTTTTGTTACACCTCTTCTTGTATTTCCTGCCTTGACTTAAACTTAAAACGAAAGAAAAACAATGAACCATTTTCCCTCCGTAGCACAAAGCCCTGTTGGGATATATCCTTGAAGGAGGGAGTACCATCCCAAGTGTGGCTATATGTCAAAATGTCAATAATCCCAACAATAAATGACACAGAATTTAAACTTGTGCATAATTGCATAACTCCAATAGAAAAGTGTCTCAAAGTTGTCTCTTTAGCTTCCCAGTACCAGTTCAATTTTCTAGTTTCCTCAATGCTGTAAAAAATACAACAAAATGACAAAAGTATCAAGACACAACGGTCAAATGTGTGAAGAACCAAATATAAATTAGTATAAACCGTCTTTAGTGGATATAATCTAAAATGCGCTGACTGACAATCTTTTGTGGAAACCTCTCTTGCGTAGTTAGTGTGTGAGTCAGGGCTGGGGTGTTATTCAAGTGGGACTGATAAGTAACAAGGTATGTAACCGGAGCTGATTCCCCTCTCCCCTTTTCCCTGAAATCCATCTGATTTAACCAAGAAAATGTTAAATTATTCATCATCTACAGAGATGTGCCTTCAGCAAATTGTTTTTGGGTTTGGATGTGGGCAGCCTGGGCTACTTTTGCACAGTGCAGCGATTGATCCGTTGTCTATGTGTTGGCTTCGGGAGCAGCCCTAGTCAAGGCCCTAAGGGATCTGGCTCCTGGGCCAGTTTTGGCTGTACCTGTTCATATACAGTATAATGGGTGGATGTAATTTTTCTGGCGGGACTTGTAACATTCATTCAAACAACAAACTCAAAATAATAGCCCCCCTGCTCATGTCAGAGGAATTGGATGGGGGTGTTGATCGATATATATACCAAATTAGAACCTTGTGGTCTCTCCTTGAACGGGAGCATTTTGTGAGGAAATATACACTTTGTTATAATGTCGACAGAATAATAATTAAGATCCAATTCATCATTGTAATTGGCTTCATTATAAAGATCGAAATGTCAATAACATCATTGGATGATGCCCCTCTCTAACAGCCGTGCGTCCATGGACCACCTTTTTAGACAGACAGGATGTTGCAGCCCCTCTTCCTTTTACAGTAGATGTCAACCATTCATTCGACTCCTTTTATTTGTTTTCTGTCATCAATCCCCCAACCAAGGTCTGATGATTTTGGGGCCCATTTCAAAGTGCTACCATCTACAATAAAAACACAGTTTTTATTTGCTTTGTTTGGAGAAAAGATCGCTCTGATCGTGCTGCGGAATGCCGCTGCGGAATGTCAATGCGGCCATGCAGAACTTATCACTAAATGTTTTTAAATTTTATTTAAAAAAAACATTGACGGGACGGGGCCCCCTGGTGATTGGGATCCGTTTCATTTGAAACGGATGAAACATAGGTCAGTCCGCCCCTGTCCCCAACATGTTGCCAAACAATGTGTCAGCTGACAAGAATGATAAGGGGATATTTGAATGGCTTTACAACTGTTTCCAACGCTACCCCTTTGTACCACCGATTCCAGAAATTTATTCGTCGAAACAAGGCCACCATTAAATAGAAGGAACCTAATGTGCACAGGGCTTTACTCCCCCCACCCCCAACCCCCCACGACGAGTAAACAACGTTGATTTATGAGATGGTGAGCGAATTTGTTTAAAGTTGATGTGGTGTGGGGGTGGTGTGATTTAAGCAGCCAATCTGTATTGGGTCTAGTTAATTGGGCCCAGGATCAGGATTGGCTGCGCACCTGCTGCTCATCAGAGGAGTTGATGAGCAACAGGTTAAAATCACCAGTCCCCACACACAGAAGGGAGCCCTTGTCATGACAACACATATTCCATCTGGTCCTGGCTTGCAACATCTTGCCATCTCTGCAAATAAAGTTGTTTGTTTGTTTGCTTGCTTGCTTGCAACATCATCGCCTGTGTCAAAGATCCCTGGAAAAGCCACTTGAATGGCATGTGGAGCTGCCACAGTTGAATTGTGCAAAATGTTGTCAATGTAGTGAAAATAGGGCAGTGTTTCCAACTAATTGTAAATACATGCCCACTAATCCCTCTGTCAAGAGTAAATATGGACATTAATGTTCAAAAAGGTTTGCAAGCAAACAATCTGTTGTTCCCTGATTGTCCAGTATTTTGTCCATGAAATGTGACTTTCTTTAGTAATCCAGAGCGTTGCAGCGATATCACAAGACGTCACGTACTGTCTGGTATTTTTGTGTTCCAACCAATCTTCAGGGAAAACAAATACCAAAAGTTGAAAGGTGAGTCATCGTGGGCAAGAGACTACTCGTATTTTCAGAGCAGCTTTCCGCAGCTCTTTGAAAGAACGTAATTACTACAGTGATACCGACCAAGTTTTGATGCTAGCCTCGGTATGTTGAAGAAGTGCGGTAAAGGGAGGCCCCAAGGCCCCCCTCCTGTTTGTAAATCTCACTCTCCCACTAATAGAGCATTTCCAGGGGAAGGATCTGGGGAAAAATGGAGGGGCCCAGAATCTCAAGAGCTCTGGACAGCTTTTGTTTGTGTTTTAGAAAGAGAAAAACAGCTACAAGCCTTTGACACCTTGGAAATAAAGCATGGCTACAGCTAATGCCATTCTACATCAAACATCTTAATTACTCCAGCTCTTAAAAGTAACAAACACAAAGTGCTTCTATTTTGCCTACACCATCTAAAAAAAATCCTGTTCTCATTTGAAAAACGTGGGATTAGATGCGACGGCGCGCTGCCGCCAGCTTTATTTTTTTTTTTTATCATTGTTTGGTCCAAATTGAATCAGAGGGGAAATAAGAAGCATCTGTCCTGTTCTCTCTCAGCTACTCGACGCATTCTAATGCTGCGATAGAGACGAAGACGCACGCAACGTGAATCCACAATGCACCTGGCCCTTCCGCTGTGTTCTAAACTTGTCACTTCGGCTGTGCATTTTAATTAGCAATCAAATGAGCTCACTCAAGCTAGAGCTAGTATTACACTGCCAGGGAAGGGAAAGGTACAGTAGTAGGTGTGGGAAAAGCAGGCAAATGGCAATTTCAGTAGGAGAAACAGTGCCGGTGAAAGAATGAGGCTTAGTTATTAGAGAGCGGGACGGAGGTATTGTGTGAAAAAGCTAATAACCTCAGCCCCTCTCTCTCCGCTCTGACGTCAATCTCCCCCCATCCGATGATGAGGTGTTGAGAGATGGTGCGAGGTCACCTCCACCACCTGGAATTCCAGTCAAAGAGGAATATGACTTTTCCCGCTTCTCTACTGCTTCTCGGCTACGGATTCCACCCCCACCTGTTCTACCTGTATTTCCTTCCTTCTTCTTCTCCTAGACCAGGGGTTCCCAAACTTCTCACGGCAAGGTCCCTTTGCCAGAGTGGGCCCTGACAAGGGGGCTCACCACCTTTACACAATACTTATATAATTAAATCATAAATGGTCAGCCAGTCAGTGTTGTGTAGATTGTGTGGATTCCAAAATTAGGCTACAGAAACATAACATTTATCTTAAAAATCTGCTTACATTAAAAAATACATAAAACTTTTATTGGAGATGTATGTAAAAATGAGATCTAGGCTAAAGCCGCTTAGGGGGCTTGAGCACTTATTTTGAGTGATACTGTAGATGAAAGAAGCTGCTCCCTAGTGTAATGCTAATTGCTTACACTAGGTCCTTAGTACAAGGCAATTGATACTGTACGTGTTTTTATTATCCATCATGCCTGGCAATCTCTCAACCCCATTTCACCTTACAACATCTAGTGGGACCAATCATGAGATTTGCTTAGTGCCCAAAGTGTCAGTTGGACTGAAATCCATGATTAGGCCTACTGGAAAATGTCAATATACTGTCGGTAAGAGAAGTTGAGATAAGATAGGATACAATATCACTTTATTAATCCCCAGGGGGAAAATTCAAGTGGTGGTATTATTGCAGAAAGTTTAAATGTAAAATGTAAATGTTATGATGACTCCACAGATGAGACCATAAACAGATTAGATTTATTAAGATATTTACAAATTTCACTTTAAACCTTGCTGAAGGTGCAAAAAGTGCAAATCTCACAACCAAACTAAAATTCACGTCATTGATGAGGGTCAGTTTATATATTTTGTGAAAATATAAATACAAAAAAATGTCTAATACACAAACAAAAAAATTAAAAAAAACAATTGCCACAGACCCCTTGCAATTCCTCTGTGGACCATTAGGGTCCCTAGTTCCCCTAGTCTAGGAATCCCTGTCTATTGTCCCCTTCTCCCTCTCTTTTCGCTCATCAAATGTCACTGTTTTCCTTTTTTTTGATGTGTTAACAGGGTCTCATCTACGATTATTTCCAATTTCCGCTGTCTTTGTTCACTCCCCCTCTCACAGTATTTCTCCCTCTCACTCTGTATCTCTCTCTCTCAGGTTTCCGTCAGAGAAGACGACTGGTGTTGTGGGAGCCCAGCCTGTCCCCAGAGTCCTGTCCACACCTGGTGGAGTCGGTCCCTTGTGAGGATCCCAACTGCTACTTGTGGCAGGTCCAGTCGGCTGAAAGGTGCATACCCACCAGGGGTGCCTGCGGTCCGGGAACAGCCTTCTGCAATGTGACCTGCGTCAGCACCCAAGGTACTCTTCATTTAGGCATATCTTTTGAACATTATTGCAGTTGTCAAATCATACAATGGGCTAAAAATGAATGTCTTATTTTTTTCTTCTTTGTTTATTTTTTTTCTTTTGGCTCGTCTTCCCTTTGTGAATGGCATTGTGTAAAGTTTCTTTGCGGTTGCGGCCAGTGCTAGCCTAATTAAAAGTCAGAATCACAGCTTCCTTACTATGCCTTAATTGCTCATCGCCATGGATTATAAACCTAATTGCATCTTCTTCTCTTCTTTTTGGCATGTTTTATTATTCTGTCACGATCGATTATGTAGGTGCTCTTCATGGAGACAATGTGGGGTCCAAAAGTATTAACCAATAGGAGATCCTAACTAGCTTTGACAAGCCAACAGAGAAGGCCTGCCTCCCCAGGTCCAACCCAAAAGCCCTATGAAAAAGTGTGCGCCAGCTCTATTGTTAGCAACTGTTGACAAGTCGTTCACTGCCGCTTGGTTAATTGCACTTATTGGACACATAATGGGTTACTCTCCCACACAGCCCCCTGCAATGTCAAAGTTGGAGGTGTTTTCAGACCTCAGCAGTACTTCCTTTCTTAGCACAATGATATTACATGCTGGCGTTACACGGACACTAAAGGCAAATGAATTCAAGCACCATTAATCCCATTAATAGGACGCAAAATTTAATTGAATTCCATATTTATGGATTAGCCGGCTAATGAATCTGAAATGCAGATGGCGTAGTGCTCATTACCATTTGTTATTACCGTTTTGATTATTTCCAATTATGGATGTAACCTGCCGTCGAGGGAATTTGAAAGAGTGTCAGATTGTCATTGAGCATTGTCTTTATAAGTCCCCTTTGAAAAATGTCGCTATGTTGTCATTTCCAAATGGGCTGTCGCATTCTCCTGAATAATGCAAGTCTCCGGGAATACAAAGGGAGGGTTTTATCTTCTGAGGAGTTCAGACAGAAAATATGACTTGGAAGAAGAGAGCGACATGGAGAAAGAGGTAGGCAGAGAGACACACAAAGGGTGAAAGGAACAGACAAATGGCCAGAGAGAGAGAGAGTAAAACGATTTGACCGTCTCCAGGAATTGAGAGTTCTAACGGTGTGATTCACCCTCCATTCAATTTAGCCCCATCTACTCCCTCATTATACATCATCGCCCATGGCCACCTACCATAGCTCTAAATAGAAAAAAACACACACACAGCGAGGCCTTATAATTTTCTGGATGGATTGATCGATGGATAAATGGAAGAATAGATAATTGGATGAATGGTTGATTTTTGTTTCCGTTGGTGTTGTACTTGTTGGCTAAGAGAACAATGAATGCCACTTTTAACCACGCCTGCCCTAATTGCAGTGTCGGTGATCATTTTACACTACTGAACATCCTGTTAGTTGTTCCTCTGTTATGGTTGACAGCATCATTTTGGAAGGCCTTAAAAGCATCAAACAGCCATTCTGATAGAGCTCTCTGGTACTGAGCATTTGGCTCTCCTCCTCTTAGAGTGATGGACATATCGCTTTCGCTCTATGCTGAACAACCCAACTCTGACCAAGGACATACGTTTTCAGTCGCAGAGGGGGTAAAAAAGTTATACTTTTTAAAGCTCTAACAATTCACATAACACTGTTCAACAATGCTACCTCTAAGAGTCCTTCTGGAGAGGCCTAAGTTGTCAGGGGAACAAAAAAAAGCTACGTGTCCTGTTTTAAATGGCCACAAGGCCATTCCACTTTGGAGCCATGTTTTCACCATTTTAAACATGTACTGTACCTCCCAACACTGCTGTTTCTGCACTACTCACTGCAATGCAGTGGAAATTGAGAACCTTCATTAGTGAATGTTGTCAAAAACTGAAATGCAGAATGATGTTGTCTATACATCATTCAGCATCAAGCTTTGTTTGTTCATCAGTATTACAAGGACTGTGCAAACTGGCCTCTTGACACTTATTCTCTAATGTTTTGCGTCTTTCAAGCAGGCCACTTCTAAATAGTGCAAAAACTAAAAGACATTCAGTAAAATTACCCCAAATTCTTTGCCTAGATCCTATGAAACGTCTAGGTTTGCAAAGGCAACCCTTGGTTTCCTGAGAAGGGACCAGATATATTACTCAATGGAACTTGATGGACAGATCATGTAATTCAATCGAAGACTCTACATTCACGGCGAATGGCAGAGGAAGTGACGACCCTGCGCAGGGGCAGGGGCAGGGGCAGGGCAGCAGAGGAAGCCGCAGCTCACCTTCTTCTCTTCCTCTTTTCGCTGCTGAGCGCCATGGAGTGTCACCATACCGCAGTGCAGTAATAGATTCTTAGGGAACCAAGGGTCGCCTTCGCAACCTACTGTAGACGTTCCCTATCACAGGGACTGTGATCTATTACTCAATGGGACCATATACCATCATGCGACAGTACAATGATCAACCGAGGGAGGTCCATACAACAACACACCCACCATGGGAGTGTCTATCCCCGACATGCGCCCGGGCCCAAATGACCTTGTGACCCCATGCCATGACATACCAGTAAGTGTGTGAGAAAAATGCTAAAAAGATACTTTCCGTGGCATTCGCATATTCAAACCTGTGCGCCAACCACTACATGCGACAGTGCAGTTCCAACATGTAAAACTGCAGTGGTGGACTGACAGTGCCCGTAGATCGCATACTCACTTCGCAGAGGCGAGCGCCAGCAATAGACGCCTTTAAAGAGACAGTCGATTGATTCGGCGATTGATGTATGCTATTGCCGACGTGTTGTCTGACCTCGCCAGAACATGTCAAGTCAAGTTTTTTTACCCGCCCACGGGTTTACTGCGCAGTCCATCTTTGACGAACTGTCACGAGATCGGTTTTGTGGCTAGCGGTTAGCTTCCACTATCAACAGAAACTGCACGAGCGGGCCTCGTGGTTAGCATGTCATGCTAACTCGATGGTAAGCGACCTCTCACTTCAAGATATATGAATGAAACTGGGCTCATTAGAACCGCAAGAGCCTCCGTTTCACAGCCATACCGGAGGTAAACAGCTACACAGGCTAACATAGCTTCAGGGTCCTAGAGGGTGCCGGTTCTGCATGCAGTGAAAAGATGTTATCTTCGCCTTTTTTCCTTTTCCCTATTTCTGCTAGGGAAATGCCTAGAAAGTGTACCAATGCTGTATAATTAATGGTATCAACCCACAACTTGGTGCAGCAACTAAGCACACATAATTGAGCATGGGAATGTCCATCATTAGGCATGAGTATAATGTTTAAAGCCCCTTTAGACTCAAAATATTAATAATTCTATCAGGCCCAAGGCCCAGGCTAAACCCTGAGCAGAAAGGACCTGGAAAGAGCCTTGTTTTATGTTACAGTTTTGGCCAGCGAGCCTTTGTTTTGTTTTTCCTTTTAATAAAATGCATGCCCGATCGGCGCTGTATTTCATTGTGGCTACACTGCCATACCCTTAATCACAATACAGTCTCAAAGGGCTTCACAAATCCACATTTGACATAGAAATCAACGGCCTTCCCTAGTCTGAGCCCCCATCTAGCCAAGGAAAAAAACCCAGAAAAACCCTTGGGGGAGAAAGGAAGACACCTTGGGAAGGGTGCACAGAAGGAGGAATCCCCCTTCCTTGATGACCAGGCTGCAATCCAAGCCGAGGGGCAGCATTAACAATATAATATGACAAATCATAGGTTATTGTATTTCTATACTATGCAATGTTAAATCTAGACAGTTCAAGAGTCTATTTGCTGGTGCAGACACCTCCAGGGAAGTGGTCCTCATCAGGTCCGATCCAGGTAGCTCGCAGCAGCCTGAACCCATCTGAGAGCAGGAAGGGGGGGGGGGGTTAATATCCAGATGTCATGTACCAGTGTTAAGGGGAGAAGCCAGGGTGAGAGGCAAGTTAACAGGAAAGGTGTGGTTAACCAAATGCAAGGCTGTAAAAATGAGTCTTAAGTCTTGATTTAAACATTTCTACAGAAGTAGCAGCTCTGATTTCCGCAGGTAGAGTACTGGGGCCCAGAGTGAGAATGCTCTGGAGCCTGCAGACTTCTTTTTAACTCTCGGAATCGCTAAAAGATCAGCATGTTGTGAGTGTAAGGCTCGAGATGGTATGTATATATTTATCACTCATAGATAGAATGGGCCGTATCTTAACAATATTGCAAAGATGGAAAAATGCAGTTCTGGTAATGTTCTTAATATGCATTTGAAAAGAGAGAATGGGGTCAAATCAAACTCCTAAATGTTTTGCTGAGTTACTTTGGGTAATAGTACAGTTATCAAAGTTCAGAGTGGTAACAGGTGCCTGTGTCTGGCAGGACCAATAACCAGCATCTCAGTTTTCTCAGAGTTGAGAAGCAAGAAGTTATAAAACATCCACTGTTTAATTTCAGGAAGACACGCCTCTAGAGTACGACAATTGCATGGGTTAAGGACATGTATAGTTGTGTATCAACATAACAATGAAAGCTAATGCCATACTTGCGTATGATATCTCCAAGTGGCAACATATAGATACTAAACAACAAAGGGCCAAGCACCAATCCCTGCGGAACCCCACAAGTAACATTACAATACTCAGAGGTCACATTGCCATGAATTACACGGTGTGTCCTCTCTGAAAGATAAGATCTAAACCAGGAAAGTGCCAAACCTCTAATGCCAATGCACATGTCAAGGCGATCTAGCAGTAGGTTATGATCAAGTATCAAAAGCAGCGCTGAGGTTGAGTAATAGTACTACTGATGAGGTGTCGGTGTCCATTGCTAATAAAAGATCATTAACCACTTTTGTGAGGGCCATCTCAGTTGAGTGGAGCGCTCTGAATCTGAAATAATTCAAATAGATCACTAGAGGACATGTGATCAGTAATCTGTTGTGCTACGTTTTTTTCAAGAATTTTGGAGATGAAGGGGAGATTTGAGACAGGCCTATAGCTTGCTTAAGTGCTCGGGTCTCATCTGTAAACCAAGGTGTTCCTAACATGCAATTTTATTCTTAGTGGTGACACTGTGGCTAAAGCATTACGAAGGGCCACATTAAATTTGTTTGTGAGGTTATCAATGGGAAGTTTATAAAATGGAAAGGAAGCGATAGCTGTGGGCAGTTAAGTCACTAATGTTACAGCTGCTATAACTCTGGTCCTGCTCGGAACACTGGCAGTGAATTAAGATTTTAAATTTTATGAAATAGTGACATAGCAGAGGTATAGGGAAGAATAGAGGTATCAATGCCCCTGGTTAGTACAAGGTCAATAGTGTTTATTATTATGGGTCGGTTCATGTATTAGCTGTTTGAAGCCGAATGTATCAATTGTTGTCTGAAACGCCCTGCTAAGGGGTTCAGACGGGGAGTTCACATGAATATTAATGTAATAGTAAAGTAATATATACAATATAATACAAGCTAATAACACTGTGTGTAGCTCGAACACGTTTATATGACACTTCGCCTGTGTCACTGTCCACTGCCCATTGGCTGTTGCGCCATTGTAGATGACTCCCCACCCCTTGGTGGGAGTGTCCGTGGTGATGGTGCCACGCCGACCCCGCACGAAGGAACTGTGCGCTTTTCCAAACTGACAAAGCCCTCTTGCACCTCAGCGACACCGTCACCGTGTCTGTCTATGACTGGGTGAAGGCGTCTGGATGTGTACCACAGTTGGAACGCTCTGCCTCGCAACTTGCCAAGGGGCAGTGCCACAGCTGCTGGCGCCATCATGCCCAGCAGTTTCTGACATAAGAGTGATGTCACTAACTGTCCGGGTCCAAAACATGACACGCATGACTTTATGGCCTGAACTCTGGCTGGAGAGAGACTGTCATTGAAACCAAGTCTAGGAAGGGGGAGCGTTGGCTTGGTGGTAACACACTTTTTTTATGTTCATTGCGAAGCCTTGAAATTGGCATCGATAGGTTGTCTGCAAACAGGCCAGGCTGCTGCAAAGCAGCCAGTCGTCCAAATATTTGTACAATTTCACCCCCTGCTGGCGTAATGGTGTTATTGCCGCCTTCACGCATTTTGTAAACACTCGCGGAGCCAGTGAAACTCTTAAGAGTTCCCCTAGAAGTCAAAGCGCAGATATTTTCTGTAGCGGGAGTGAATGGGAATGTGGAAGTAGGCATCCTTCAGGTCTAGTTTCACAAACGAGTCATTTGGTCGAATAAACCTCACTAATTGACGTGTGGTTAACATTCAAAATAAAATTTTCATTAAATGCTTGTTCAACATTCGCAGGTCTAATATCGGGCGAAAGTTTCCATCTTTTTTAGGCACCACAAAGTATCTGCTGTAAAGCCTGTGTGCCTCTCTCTCTTCCGAGACGCTGTGCACCATCCATTTTTCTAGTAGGGAGTTTATCTCTCTCATGAGATCCTCCATCTGGCTGGCTAGAATTTGACTTTTCCCCTGAAAGCAGGGGGGGGAACGAGCAAATTGAATGACGTTTAATGACGTTGCTAACTCTGCGTGCACCTCGTGGAACAGTCGGATGGTTGTGGAGCTGCAGCGGGGGGCTCCGGCGTAGAACTCCCCATTCAACGTGGACACCTCCACGTCTGGCACGGCTGTGGTAGCCCAACCTAATGGCCGCTTGCTGGCCCACGTGGAGCTTGGCCTCCAGTACCAGTTCCAATGGACTAACCCATTGGCTAGGCACCAGCCGAGGATAGTCGGCTGGTGCTCACCTGGTAGCTAGGGAAGCTACCCTCACCATCAGACTCATCCGAGTCCAATGTTTTGCTCTCGGCCCCGAATAGTATGATTGACTGCGGCCACTTCGGGATGTGCATCGGGAAGGAAGCAGATCGGGGGCATGGGGCGCAGGCTAACTTCAGGAGGAGTGGTGGTGCAAATGGGGCCTGCTCCTACGCTCACACTAGCCGGGGGTAAGGGCTCGTCTTCTGACATGGTCTCTTCGTCTGCGTCCTCTTCGCACCATTGTGCCGCTTGCTTCCTAATGGCGGCCAGGGGAAGCTGAGTGCAGGCTTGGCACTCCGTGACGTCCTCCAAAAGGGCTGCCTCGGCATGCTGCCTTCCCAGGCACGTCGCACAGGAACGGTGGCGGTAACCCTTCTCTCTGCGGTGTCCGCAGTCAGGGTACGCCTTCCTGGAAGCCATGATTCGCTTTGCTGTCACTAGTGAACCTTGGACTTGACAGTGAACTTGACAATGAACTAACCCACCTAACGGTACTCAACTTGTGCAAGAACCTGTTAAGATGAGCTAGTTGAGGAGAAGCTGTGAATAATAAAGTTCGACAAGATTCTTCTTAGCGAAGAATTTAAGCTGTAGCTTCATACCCTTGTGCGGGGGTGAGGCACGAGCGCAGGGTCGTCGCTTCCTCTGCCATTCGGCGTGAATGTAGAGTCTTCGAGTGGATTATATGATCTGTCATTCAAGTTCCATTGAGTCATAGATCACAGTCCCTGTGATAGGGAACTGTTTTATCTTCCTTTTTATACATTTGCTCTTTTGAACATCCTTTGGTCAGTGACATTAGTAGATTGTGTTCCTAAAGCCCTGACAGATCACATGAGGCATTGTCAAACTAAAGTCAGAGTTCATTCTGGGATTTTACTGCTTTGCTATTGCTTCCTCTGTTTGTTTTTTTGCTCTTAACCTTTGGTGTCTAATTTCCCAACCTGGCATTAAGTACTCTCCATTTCATGCTTGAAATCTTTTGGAGTATTTCTCCTAGGAAACCGATTCCTCTAAAGAAAATAGTTGCCTGTTTTACTTCGACTGTGGCAGGAAAAGTTAACCTGACAGCAGCCTAAATGAAGATCTACAGCTGCCAACTATCTCCTCTCAACGGAGAGCTGTTGTTGTCTTGCTTAGCCTAAAGCAGGAGGCAACTTTTATCGGCCCAGGAAGGGAGCTGGAATTCAGTGAGAAGTTTGTCCCACTGAATGACATATGGTCTACCAAACCACTTAAGAATACATCGAATGGAAAAGAAGGGATTGTTGCCTCGCTTGTGATACATCAAAGACGTGGCACACAATCTCTGCTTGCATTTTAAAAAAAGGTGTGGAGCAATTTTCACATCATGGATGGGGGGGCATTCCACAGTGGCTTGTATCTCTATTTCTCCTCTGAGTTAGCCTGGGAATGAGACCAATCTGCAAGCTCATGTTTCATTTGCTCTGGCAGATTGTTCTGGCCACCCTCCCATTCAAACAGATTTCCACCTGACCATTTTATGGTCAGGCCAATCACAACCGTTTATCTAATATGGGGCGGGTTTGATACAATGACGATGCAGAGGAGAGGCGTTGACGCACCTTACCAAGATGGCTGCCGCTGATGTGGCACAGTCTGTTAAATCCACTATCGCAATAGTATTAAACAAACTGGATGGTATATTTTCTCTAAAAGGCATTTGTTGATAAAAAAGATGTGTTTGCCGTACTACCAACAGAATTTGGTAAAAGTTACATTTACATTTACCAACTCACTCGCTCAACGCTGTCACATGTTTCATTGCTCTGATTGGTTGTAGGTCTATCCAATTGCGTCCAGAGATATTTTGGTCTGTGCCTTGAAAACGCCCCTTGGAAATCGAAAATGAACTGAGAGATTCCAGACTAATAGATTTGGAGGCAAGGCCTCAACACATTCCTACACATTAAAAGCCTTGTAACAATGAATGCCAAGTGGACCTCCACGAAACATTCAGCAAGATGTATTGACTTGCCATTTTGCCTGCCTATAAAAAGCCTGTTTGTGTCGACCGTCAGGTAAGAATGTTTAAGAAAACAAAGCAGCAATGGAGTCGACTAATACTTATTGTTTACCACAACTTAAATTACCACCTCTCTCCTTCCAGTAAGTGGCATACGGTATACCTTATAGCAATAATCGCACACAGAGTGTGGCAGTAATACCTTTCTAATTCACCCTGCGAGCATTCTCAAATTGGTACGTTACATAATTAGTTACTAGGCTTGGGCGATTGACTGAGTCCAATCGGCGGTTGTATTTTGGGCCATTTTTTGCATGATTTTTGTCCTTTTATTTTGCTAATTTAATGGCCTGCCTCCTCGAGAATTCAACTTGGCAAATTATTAACCTGTAAAGCGCAATTCAAAGCGTGCGCGAATAGGAACTGTTGCCGGCATTGCCGATTTAACCGCGTCCGGTGCTTTTATTATTTAGAAGAGAAAAAGAAGAAATAAATCGTAAACCCCGTTTCGTAAAACACTTTGCATTCTTCTGCCTAAATATATCATTTTGACACAATTAAATGGTTTTTTTAATCAAGAATTCCGTGTTGAAGAGTCAACTCTTCAACAGCTTAACCGACTATTCGTCCTGGACGAAGAGTCAGAAAATTGAACAAATCTTTTTACAAGAATCAAGAATCGAGTCTCAAGAAAGAGTCAAACCTTCCATCAATAGTGCGGACTACGTGCGGAGCTCACCGACGCGTACCGAACACACCTGTCATGCCCCGTACACACCAGATGCGCAATGCCGCGGTTCTCACCAGCTGCGCTCACACGGCTGGCGGGCGGACGGCTTGCACCCGTGGAGCGGATTTCTCTGCTCTGGGCGGAAAATTCTGCGTCCGCATGCTGCATCTGCATGCGCAATCTCATAGAAATGCATTGTATATGCACAATATCTGCATCATATCACCTATTAATGTTTTTCAACCTACTCATAGTTTTACTATTATTATTAATTATTTTTATACATATTATCTTTTAATGTAGGCCCTAATGAAAAAGGGAACAGAGACAATCACCACTGTGGGATGAATGAAGTTAAATCAAGTCATACATTTAGCATATAACCAGTTATTCCCATTTTTATAATGCTTTTTCTTTATTATTGTATTCAAATATATGTATTTGTTCAGTTATTTACTTACTTCTGTTTTTATGATACTGATATCATATTCGAATTAAGGTACGACACGACTACTACTACTACTACTACTACTAGTAGTACTAGTACTGCTATAATGAAATGTTTAGAACATGTACATTCTTCGTTTGTTCTAAACATTTAATTATTGCAGTAGTAATCAACATGTTCATTACTGTCCCAATTAAATAAATAAATAAAGTGTGTTCAAGGCATCAATACCAATCCAATTGCTCGTACTAGCCTAGTCATCTCCACATGCTTCCAGTACCATCCAATCAGAAATCAAAACACTAGCTGGAAAAAAATCCAAACAAAGGCACATGAGAAGAACTGCAGACATGGACGTTACAAGATAAATGATTGAGGTGAAAAAACGAAAATACCTATATGATCCAAGTTCTGAGTTTTAGAGAGCTGTGCGACGAGAAAGGGCTTGGAAACCCATTGCTGCAGTGGTTGGAGGAGAACGTAAGTATTTTAACATGACTTTTACAGTATATATATTTTACCTCAGTGATTTAAATATAAGCAGCGGCTACAGTAAATGCACGTCACTGTTTTTTTTTATGTTGTTGTCATTATGAGAGTTGCTCTTATTACTTTTAATGATTACATTATCTGTGGTATAATGTGTTCAAGAACATAACGATATACATGTGCAGCTCAAAAAATTTGAATATCGTGAAAAACTTCAATATTTTTTGTCAGTCATTTCAGAAAGTGAAAATTGTATATATTCTAGACTCATTACATGTAAACCAGAGTATTTCAAGCATTTCTTTATTTTAATTTTGATAATTATGCCTTATAGCTCATTAAAACCCAAAATCCAGTATCTCAAAATATTAGAATATTTCAAAAGATCAATAAAAAAAGGATTTATAATTCAGAAATATCGAACCTCTGAAAAGTATGTTATTTTATGCACTCAATACTTGGTTGGGGCTCCCTTTACACGAATTACTGCATCATACTGTGGCTCTTGATGCACTGACTCCAGCCTCAGTCCACTCCTTGTGAAGCTCCCCCACGTTCTTGAATCGGCTTTGCTTGACAATCCTCTCAAGGCTGCGGTCATCCCTGTTGCTTGTGCACCTTTTCCTACCACACCTTTCCCTTCCAGTCAACTTTGTCCTTCAGTCCTTTCAGCAATGACCTTCTGTGGCTTACCCTCCTTGTAGAGGGTGCCAATGGCCGTCTTCTGGACAACTGTCAAGTCAGCAGTCCTCCCCATGATTGTGGTTGTGGTGTGCTGAACCAGACTGAGAGATTAAAGGCACTTTGCAGGCGTTAATGAGTTAACTAGCTGATTAGAGCTCTTCTCAGGACTGTGTGGGCGTGTCCAGGGGTCCTTGATTGACATCTCTGTAGCCCTCTAATATTTTGAGATACTGGATTTTGGGTTTACATGAGCTGTGAGCTGTAATTATCAAAATTAAAATAAAGAAATGCTCAAAATACTCAGGTTTACATGTAATGAGTCTAGAATACATATACAATTTTCACTTTCTGAAATGACTGACAAAAAATACTGAACTTTTTCACGATATTACATTTTTTTGAGCTGCACCTGTATAACGTTTTAAGAATATATTTTACAATATACAATTTACCTCAATGCTGAAAGATACTGCAATTTTTTGGCTGCCATTTAGGTGAAAGTGACGAAAATGAAATAAATAAAAAATTTCAATAGAGCTTTTTGTGCTTCAATGCTCAAATATTGGATTTATATGTAATTTTTATTTCACATTTTATCAACCTTGACCACATGTAATGCTCATTCCAGATGGGGGAGCTGCGAAAAGCATAGTTAGCTGTTAATAAGTGCATAATAAAGGATTTATTAACCTTAATAAGACATTGATCTCTCTTTAGATCTGGGAGCTGCAAAAAGCACAGTTAACTGTTAATAAGTGCATAGTTAACTTCTAATAAATGCTATTATTAACACTTATATAGTTTTATTAACACATAATAAAAGCATGGTGCTACACTCTCAACAATGAAAGCTGCTCATTGAATTTTCTAAACTGGTAACATGCTGAAAATCTGGCCTCTAACAGTTACTATTTTGACCATTGTACATCCTCAGATATTGAGTTATTGTCATAACTCTCTTGTTTCCTCGAGCAAGTTAATGTGTTCAGCAAATGTAGATTTACAGATCTCTTTTGATTAAAATGAACTGTTTCCTGGAGCAGTTACTGTGTATATGAACCTTGACATTAAATTCCTATTATGGGAATACATGTTCACTTCACTTAAATAATCCAACTCAGTTCATGAAGAACCTCCTTAACTGTTCAGGTATACATTATAATTCCCATTTAAAGTTCTCTCAGAGAGAGGTCAATGGGAAGATGGAGTCTTGCCATGACCCACCAATGCAAATGATTCAAAAGGTGAGGAGAGAAGGTGTGGAGTGTGCACAAACAGCAGCAGTGGGAACATTATGACTGTACAGGTGCAGAGGTGGAAAAAAACTGGTTGTTCTCTGCAATTAAATCAATGCCAGAAATATGGAATTGCACATTTGGCAAATATTAAAACACATTCACAGAGTTGGTGTTGAGCTCTGGCTGTTCTTCTGAAAGTCGGAATTCATCTTTCTCTAAAACATAATGGCAAACTATTCCATGCAACAATGTGGAGTAGGTGCATCATTTTACCAATACACATGACAGAGAAGCCCAGTAAAATACCTGCAAAAGCAGGATTAATCAGGCTTGATCACTCATTAATCAAACCATATATACTTTATATTCATGGTTGTGTGTGCACATGTACAGAAAACTCATAGGCAGTTTACTTTTTTAAGGATCTATTGAGGGTTTTCTTAATAGTTAGCTTCCATAAAATGGTCAATTTGATCTGAGTTGACGGCAATTTGTTCATTCTATACATCAAATCAAATATATAAATCAATAATAATAATAATAATAATAATGATTATAATAAACAATTACTGTAAAGGGTCAGCGCATGAAGGTAGTTAATAGTCATTTGTAACATCCCAGATTCATATTTTTTTTACTTTTCATTCCATTGTAACCCACACAGATATTCCTTCTCTCAGATAGAAGCATTTGGCACTTTCAACCAGCTTTTTGTAAGAAATTGTTTTTATTTTTTTACCCTTTAATATGTAAACATGTTCTCACAGTGCATCAGATACTTCACTGACAACGAGAATAATTAGAATTGAAATAAGAATTATAATATGACAACAGTAGCATTTTTAAAAGCAATACGTATAGATATCTCGATACGAACATATATATAAATATATATATATATATATATATATGTACAACGTGACATTCAGCCTTGTTTTGTGGGATTTTAAACATGCAGAACATCCTCCTGGCTCTGAGTAAATGCGTAAATATCTCGTTATGACAGGCGACTTGCGTTTCGGGCGACAAAGGAGGAGGGAGATATGGATTCCATGCAAACACAGGTTCATCCGCTGATCTGCTTTTGTGGAACTATTCAAATTCCGGCTGCATCCTGACAATCTTATTTAACTATACTTACAGGGGATTAGCGCCGGTGTACGGAGAGCAATGGATACAGCTTTTATCGGACCGGTAGAGGCTCAGTACATGCATCATAAACCTTTTTCAACAATATGGCATTTATGCTGATTCAGGACGCCGTCTCAAGTAGGATTAACAAGGGTTTTGTTGTGTTTCTCTGCTAATTCTCCACAGGTATGAATCCACGGGTCAGGGATTTCCAGAGCAGCGCATTTGAAGGGAAGAGTTGATTCTATGCTGATAATACTGTGCTTCCAGTGGCAAAAGTAGTTAAGCTGCAATGGTAGTGGTCTGGCCAAGAATAAAGTCTTAGGATTGAGGATCCTGACATGTTTAAATGAGTTTAGAGGAAAATGCTAAAGCAAGACCTTCCTATCGTCAGCACTTACAGCAGTGCACTTGTTTCTTACAATGTTCCTATGTATCTTAAATTATATAAAAAAAATAGAAATAATAATCTCCAATTGAGATGCACCATTGATGAATGCTCCAGTTATGGCCACAGATTCGGGCTTGTTCTGTGATCAAAAGCATCGCCTTCACCATCAGTACATTATCACATTTAAATGACTCTCTTCTGTCTGTATGGGAATTGCTATTTGCCACTTACACCGGTAAGGAAAAGGGCACCATAGCTATTAAAGGGATAGTTATAATGAGCTGCACTTTTACACAATTGCATTTCCAGTAAATGAATTAAAGAGGAGAGGAGAGCTTTAAGAGAGACAACGGCATATCAAAGTTATGTCTCTCAAAAAACTACAATAAGGATGAGTTCACATTATGTGCCACAGTGCACGGTGCACAAAGCATCGACAGCAAACGGATTCTTAAACCGGGAGGATGTTTTGCAATGGAAGTGCATATTAAGTGAAAACAATTAATAAATTAAATTAAATTAAATATAACTTCAAGACCATCAGACAGACGGTCAGAGGGTCCGGATTTTTACGTCTGTCCGCAGCTTACATTTAGACATATTTATTTAGGTATAGGATTTACATTTGACATCTGTACATACACATATCTACATGCAAAACCAATACGAAATGAAATCCCTGATGTCTGATAAATAAATATATATTTATATATATGTGCACTATTTGTATAGAGGAGCCAGCAGAGATGACCCTGGGTGACAATGTCTAGTGATATAAGTTCCGTGCAGAGCAAGTTCCTTGAGTAGAACAAAATAGAAAAAGAGACATCAGAAATCAGAAATTCACAGTTATAGTTCCTGGTTTGTACGTTCCTCTCTCTGCTCTACCCTCCAACGTAAGACTGGAAGCCTGATATGTCCCGGGTTCACATGCATTGCCCCCATTTTGGTAGAAAAAAATGCTGGTTTCCAGGAATATATATATATACTTTTTTTTTTTTTTTGGCTTGGACCACCAGGAAGGTGACGGTTTACCTTTGTACGAACATAAACAATCTTGAAAAATATGATAAATCTTTTCATGAAGGCAATAAAAATCTCAAAACCAAGACGTCCATGTCGCATTAGGCAGAGACAATCCCCTGATAATGTGTGTTATTATTTCTATTGTATTTCAAATAAGGAAACAACAATACAGTTCATTTACCCCGGATGCATTTCTGCCCTGCCGCTTAAAAAAAACAATGAAAAATTGCGTTTGCGTTTAGGATCGAGTCAGGCGACTGAAAAGAGTAATGGATGCTTTCAGTAGATCCAGTGAATCATGAAGATGACAGGTCTTTCTAACCAACATTTTATGAACTGACGCTGCCCTGTGGAGAAACAGAAAGGCTCCCCCCCCCCCCTGCAGTTCAGCGCCACGGTCCTCATTCGGCGTTTTTCATCACAACAATTTGGTGTTGTGGCGAGTTTCCACGTCTCTGATGTTACTAAGATAACGCTCCCTTTTCGTCATGGAAAACAAGGGTAGAAGGGCTGCCAATGCATCACAAATAAAACTTCATTCGATTTCAATGGCTTGAGGCACAATTAAATACCTATTATACTCTTGTTTTGTTTGTAAAAACAGAGTTTTATTATTCGGTAATCGACTCTCAGTTGCTGCATACGAGCGCATCTGCCCAAAAAGCACAGTTTAGCATGCACACAGATGCACATTCCAATGCACACAATGTTACGACATGCAAATTACTCAATGCATTTTATTTTATTTTTTTTTTTTTT